>JAWPHD010011175.1:0-86363 GCA_037043455.1 Cyrtodaria siliqua
AATCCTACTTTACACCTTTCATCCTAAGTCTACATGTGACACTAACTGAAATTTGTATATAGAGAAATAACAATACAACTAGAAGGCTGTTCCATGGAAAACTTGTGTCACTTATCATGCCTATTTCAGCAAGGACATCTCCCTATAAAACAGTTTATATGATTAATATATATGAGAAGTGACATTTCATGATTAGATTATATGAGAAGTAACACTTTATATGATGAATATAAATGAGAAGTGACATTTCATATGATTAGATTATATGAGAGGTAACATTTTATATGATTACATTATGAGAAGTGACATTTCATGATTAGATTATACGAGAAGTAACACTTTATATTAACAAGAGCTGTCGGAGAACAGCGCAGCTCGACTATTCGATTTTTCAGAGAATAAAAAATTTATAGCTAGTATATAACATCAGAAAACAAGGCTACAACAATGTGTGGGGCTGGAGACGCAACATAACTATGTGTAAGAATTGACCAAAACTACACAGAAATATGTAAAAAAAAAATATAAAAAAAATCGAGTTTTGAGTGGGTAGCGGGGTGGAGGTGGAGGAGAGGCGGGATGGATGGTGGGGTGCAGTGGGGGTGGTGAGGGCAACATATATATGTAAGAATTCACCAAAACAACACAAAAGTATGTAAAACAAGAAATGTCACAGTAAGTGACAAATAATGCCCCCGAAGTGACCTGTAAGTGCGACCCTGACCTTGGAGCAATATGAAACCAACAGATATATTTAAAAATCATTTTTAAAAAAAAATCAAACAAACAATAAAAATAAAATAAAATAACATTTAAAAAAAAATTAAAAAACAAGAGGTCAATGACCTTGAAGCTCTACTGATTGATTTTGATTTCAGGAAGTAGTCGCTACAAACTAGTTTTTTGAAAATGTATTTTTAGCCGTAGCGGCCATCTTGAATTTCCGGCCGACCTGAAATTTTGCTAGGATCAATTAGACATCAAAAGCAACATTCCTGTGAAGTTTCATGAAAATCCGTCAAGTAGTTTCAGAGGAGTAGTCGCTACAAGTTTTCATTTTATAACTCTATGTAAACAAAGATAGCCGCTAACAGCCATGTTTAACATCGAATCAAAACAATTTTTGACAAGAACCAACATCATGTCATGCTGATCATATTAGAAAAAGTCCCATATCAATATCGCTTATAGTTTTCAAAAAGTAGTCGCTACAAACATGTATTATGAAAATCTATTTTTAGCCATGGCGGCCATCTCTAATTTCCGGCCGACCTGAAATTTTGCTAGGATCAATTAGACATCAAGAGCAACATTCCTGTGAAGTTTCATGAAAATCCGTCAAGTAGTTTCAGAGGAGTAGTCGCTACAAGTTTTCATTATATAACTCTATGTAAACAAAGATGGCCACTGGCAGCCATGTTAAACGATGAATCAAAATAATGTTCGACTCGGATAACCATCATGTCATGCTGATCATTTTAGAAAAAGTCCCATATCAATATCACTTATAGTTTTCAAGAAGTAGTCGCTACAAAGTTCTTTTTTAAAAATCTATTTTTAGCCGTGGTGGCCATCTTGAATTTCTGGCCGATCTGAAATTTTGCTAGGATCAATTAGACATTAACAGCAACATTCCTGTAAAGTTTCATGAAAATCCGCCAAGTAGTTTCAGAGGAGTAGTCGCTACAAGCTTTTACAATATAACTCTATGTAAACAAAGATGGCCGCTGGCAGCCATGTTTAACGTCGAATCAAAACGATTTTTGACAAGGACCAACATCATGTCATGCTGATTATTTTAGAAAAAGTCCCATATCAATATCGCTTATAGTTTTCAAGAAGTAGTCGCTACAAACTTGTATTTTGAAAATGTGTTTTTAGCCGTGGCGGCCATCTTGGATTTCACATCAACATGAATTTTTGCTAGGATCAACTAGACTTCATGGGCAACATTTCTGTAAAGTTTCATGAAAATCCATTCAGTAGTTTCAGAGGAGTAGTCGCTACAAGTTTTCATTATATAACTCAATGTAAACAAAGATGGCTGCTGGCAGCCATGTTTAACGTCGAATCAAAACAATTTTCGACAAGGACCAACATCATGTCATGCTGATCATTTTAGAAAAAGTCCCATATCAATATCACTTAGAGTTTTCAAGAAGTAGTCGCTACAAACTTGTTTTTTAAAAACCTATTTTTAGATTTGGCGGCCATCTTGGATTTCACATCAACATGAATTTTTGCTAGGATCAACTAGACTTCATGGGCAACATTTCTGTAAAGTTTCATGAAAATCCATTCAGTAGTTTCAGAGGAGTAGTCGCTACAAAAAAAAAGTTTACGGACAGACAGACAGACAGACGGACGACGGACGACGGACGCCGCATCACGGCATAAGCTCTGCTGATCTCTGATCAGTCGAGCTAAAAACAACAAAAAACAATTGTGCGAAGTTATTTGAAAATCCGTCAATTATTGTCCGAGTTATGAAGCGGAGACGATTGTATAGACGAACGGATTTTGAACTTTGATCTCTAAGTGTGACCTTGACCTTGGAGCCACGGACCTAGATTTTGTGCGCGACACGTCGTCTTGTTGTGGTGAGCAATTGTGCGAAGTTATTTGAAAATCCATCCATTATTGTCAGAGTTATGAAGCGGACACGAGAGTACAGACGAACGGATTTTGACCTGTGATCTCTAAGTATGACCTTGACCTTGGAGCCACAGACCTGGATTTTGTGCGCGACACGTCGTCTTGTTGTGGTGAGCAATTGTGCAAAGTTATTTGAAAATCCATCCATTATTGTCAGAGTTATGAAGCGGACACGAGTGTACAGACGAACGGACAGACAGTGCGACTACTATATGCCACCCTCTGGAGGCATAAAAAAAAATAATTAAATATCGAGTTTTGAGTGGGGATGGGGGAGAGGCGGGGGGTGGGGAGGGCAACATATATGTGTAAGAAGCTATGTAAGAATTGACCAAAACAATACAGAAAAATGGTAAAACAAAATAAACAAGAGGTCAATGACCTTGAAGCTCTACTGATTGATTTTGATTTCAGGAAGTAGTCGCTACAGACTTGTTTTTTGAAAATCTATTTTTAACCGTAGCGGCCATCTTGAATTTCCGGCCGACCTGAAATTTTGCTGTGAAGTTTCATGAAAATCCGTCAAGTAGTTTCAGAGAAGTAGTCGCTACAAGTTTTCATTATATAACTCTATGTAAACAAAGATGGCCGCTGGCAGCCATGTTTAACGTCAAATCAACACGATTTTCGACAAGGACCAACATCATGTCATAATGATCATTTTAGAAAAAGTCCCATATCAATATCTCTTATTGTTTTGAAGAAGTAGTCGCTACAAACTTACTTATTTTAAATCTATTTTTAGCTGTGGCGGCCATCTTGAATTTCCGGCCGACCTGAAATTTTTCTAGGATCAACTTGACATCAAGAGCAACATTCCTGTGAAGTTTCATGAACATTGTCATGCTGATCATTTCAGAAAAAGTCCCATATCAATATCACTTATAGTTTTCAAGAAGTAGTTGCTACAAACTTATTTTTTAAAAATCTATTTTTAGCTGTGACGGCCATCTTGAATTTCCGGCCGACCTGAAAATTTTCTAGGATCAATTAGACATCAAGAGGAACATTCCTGTAAAGTTTCATGACAATCCGCCAAGTAGTTTCAGAGGAGTAGTCGCTACAAGTTTTTACTATATAACTCTATGTAAACAAAGATGGCCGCTGGTAGCCATGTTTAATGTTGAATCAAAAAGATTTTTGAATTGGATCAACATCATGTAATGCTGATCATTTTAGAAAAAGTCCCATATCAATATCACTTATAGTTTTCAAGAAGTAGTCGCTACAAACTTATTTTTTAAAAATCTATTTTTAGCTTTGTCGGCCATCTTGGATTTCACATCAACATGAATTTTTGCTAGGATCAACTAGACTTTATGGGCAACATTTCTGTAAAGTTTCATGAAAATACATTCAGTAGTTTCAGAGGAGTAGTCGCTACAAAAAAAAGTTTACGGACAGACGGACGGACAGACGGACGACGGACGCCGCACCACGGCATAAGCTCTGCTGATCTCTGATCAGTAGAGCTAAAAATAAAAATATTTCGATTGGGGGGAATGGGGGTGGGTATGTGTAAGAATTGACTAAAACAACACAGAAATATGTGGGGGGTGGGGGGGGGGGGGGGGTGGAGGGGGCAACATATATGTGTAAGATGTGTAAGAACACAGACATATGTAAAAAAAAAAAAGGTGTGGTGGTCGGGGGTGGGTGGGGTGGGGTGGGGTGGGGGGGGGGGGGGGGGAGGGGGGGTGTAGGAGGGAGCCAATGCCCCAATATGGGTGAAGTATGAATAAGATGCATAATGCTATAAGAAATCCCAAACCAAAATTATAGATATATGCATGCTTACATGCAAACCTAGATCTGCCTTTATTGCACATTTTATGGGCCATCACAATTTGGGTTCCATGGGAGCCCAGAATTTGCAGAAGACAAAATTACTTATCCAACCCTTTACAACATACTATAAGGAAACCAATTCCAATATTTAGTTCAGCTAGGACAAGAAATGTAAGAGATATAGACCTGTAAACACAGCTTTCACGCATAATTTGATGTGAAACAGACACATTTTAAGGGCTATCAGAATTTGGGTTCCATGGGAGCCCAGGGGTTACAGGAACCAAAATTACTTAAGCAGCCCTTAAGATAATGCTATAAGGAAGCTAATGGCCAAATTTGGTTGTGCTAGGGTAAGAATTGTAAGAGATATAGACTTGTAAACACAGCTTACACGCAAAATTTGATGTGAAATGGGACACATTTTATTGGCCATCATAATTTGGGTTCCATGGGAGCCCATGGGTTACAGGAACCAAAATTGCTTAAGCAGCCCTTAAGATAATGCTATAAGGAAGCCCATGGCCAAATTTGGTTGTGCTAGGATAAGAAATGTAAGAGATATAGACTTGTAAACACAGCTTACACGCAAACCTTGATGTGGGACGCCAACGCCGACCCCGGGGTGATTACATAAGCTCTCTTATTCTTCGAATAGTCGAGCTAATAATATAAATGAGAAGTGACATTTCATATGATTAGATACAAACTTGCAAAATCTCTATAAACAAACTTTGGACCCCCAGGGTGCAGCCATTTTTGACCCTGGGACTTCATTTGTAAAACTTTTATAGTCTAGGGATTGGCAATCATAAACATTCCCAACTCCATTGTGTTTCTTATGCTCTCAACACCTATTCAAACGTCTCAACACCTACTCATACTCAAATTCCTCGTCGCCGACGCAAAAATTCAAGTAATTATTAACAATCACCAAAATTATACTATAATCAATACATTTAAATTATCAATAGATTGAAATATTTGTTTAGTTACACCGATTAGCGTTCATAGTATCATTGAATTCAGTAAACCCGTCTTCACGTTAAATTGGAAATAACCGTATATCGAATTCCTCATATGTCTTCGTAAATTATCAACAAAATACCAGATGAATTAGAATTTTATCTGTAATAAAAGAAAACATTTGTTCAATTTATACTCGCTGGTAAATAGCCATGAACATTGGAAATCACTGCATACCGGAATTCCCAGCCTCGTTTTTGTTACAAATTTTCATTACACGACAAAAAAAAATATTTTTATCATATTTCTTCATAAATGATCAACAAAATGCAAGGTGAATCATAATTTTATTTTGTAATGAAAGTAAACATATCAAATGCATCATAGTTTGTACAGAAATTAAGAACAGGCCAACTTTTGTTCGATTTATACTCGCAGGTAAACAGCGGTCGAACATGATCTGGTGTTCTGTTTTTTTTTTATCAATTTACGCTGGAAAAAAAGGAAACTGTTAGTTGTTTCGGATAATGCGCACCCCTTCTCCATGCCCAAAATCCTGGGGAAAAAAGTATGCGTTATATGCCGACAATTATGGTAACTTAAAATAACAGAAAATGTGATTTAAATCATGACAAAAGTTACATTACATATAGTCTGGGTGCTACCTTAATATGTGCATTGAGTAAGAAAACTACATCATCAACTAATTTTATGTCCCTTAAAAATACAATGCAGTTCTGATTTGTTTTCATCTGTGAAATACAACTATTACAATCTGTTTTGCACCACATTTCTTCATTTGATAATGAGATGTTATAAAACAGACATGCAAGATCGCAGTTTCCTTTAATGTTTGTATTGACCACCACAGAGAGGGCCAATATTTCAATCATAATCGAAAACCCTTTTCGCTGTATTTGGTTCTCCAATTTTTTGTTATTCAATAGACTGTAAACTAGGACCGTTTTTGAGAAGTTTCCTCAAATAGACTAATCCAAACTATCAACAATTATCTAATCACATGATCACCTGATTCTAAAAAATGGCGGACCTCACCTTATGCAAGCTAGGTTAGATAATTATATAAGTGGGGTTATTATCCAATGCAAATGATGTTTAATATTAAAGATATGTGTCAAGCGTATGTTGATTGTTTACTAACAACTTTTAAACATTAATCATGTTCAAAATTAATAGTGCCTCAAATTTTGCTTGACATGAAATAAAACGGAAATGTCAGCAATATTAAACTAGGTTTCATGCCACCTCATGGAATTCCATGACCCCTGAATAACATTGTCATTTGTTACATGAACAAATTCATTGAAACTAGAAATTTTACCAGCTTAATCCAGAAGGGAAGCATGAACAGACAGATGTTTGGCCTAGTTTGAAGATAACAAATTACTCACATGCAATCTCATCTAGAGCTGTAATGACCAGAGCCTCCGCTTTCTTTTCTTCCAGCTTATCACGAACATTCTTTATTTTCTCTTGCCATCTTTTACCTGAAAAATGACAAATGGCACGTTGTTTATACAGCATCATGGACATAGGTGTGTGGTGTAACTAGAGGAGAACGTGGGCAAATCACAAACATAACACTACCAAAGAAACATGCAACAGGTATGACAGCTTACCTTTCATTAGTCTCCTGGCAGCTGACAATACTTAAACCAACACAGTATTTGAAACACAACAATTACACAAAATAAACCATCAAACAAGAGGCCCAAGAGGGCCTGTGAACGCTCTACTGGCTGTTATACCATTGATGAATCGAGTCGTACTACATGGTGTCTAGAGTGTACACAAGGATTTTCAAGTATTTGACCTAAGTGACCTAGTTTTTGACCCCATGGGACCCATTTTCGAACTTGACCAAAATATAATTAAGACAACATTTCGACAAAGTTTCATCAAGATCGGGTCAGAATTATGGCCTCTAGAGTGTACACAAGGTTGTTCAAGTATTTGACCTAGTGACCTAGTTTTTGACCCTGTGTGACCCATTTTCGAACTTTAGCAAGCTATAATTGAGACAAATATTCTGACAAAATTGCATCAAGATCGGGTCAAAAATATGGCCTCTAAGTGTACACACGGTTTTTCCAAAGTTTGACCTAGTGACCTAGTTTTTTAACACCATGTGACCCATTTTTGTACTTGAACAAGATATAATTAAGACAAACATTTTGACAAAGTTTCATCAAAAATACAGGCTTCTAGAGTGTACACAAGGTTTTCCAAGTATTTGACCTAGTGACCTAGTTTTTAACCCCATGTGACCCATTTTCAAACTTGACCAGATATAATTAAGACAAACATTTTGACAAAGTTTCATCAAGATTGGGTCAGAAATACGGCTTCTAGAGTGTACACAAGGTTTTCCAAGTATTTGACCTAGTGACCTAGTTTTTAACCCCATGTGACCCATTTTCAAACTTGACCAAGATATAATTAAGACAAATATTCTGACAAAGTTGCATCAAGCTCGGGTCAAAAATATGGCCTCTAGAGTGTACACAAGGTTTTTCAATATTTGACCTAGTGACCTAGTTTTTTAACTTCATGTGACCCATTTCCGAACTTGATCAAGATATAATTAAGATAAACAATTTGACAAAGTTTCATCAAGATTGGGTAACAAATATGACCTCTAGAGTGTACACAAGTTTTTTCAAGTATTTGACCTAGTGACCTAGTTTTTGACCCCACATGACCCATTTTTGAACTTGATCAAGATTTCATTGAGACAAACATTCTGACAAAGTTTCATGATGATTGCATCAGAAATGTGGCCTCTAGAGTGTACACAAGAAAAGTTAACGGACGACGGACGACGGAAAAACGGACAACACACCATCCCATAAGCTCTACTGGCCAAGCCCTTGGCCAGTAGAGCTAAAAACAAACTTTACCGAGCTGTTATTGACATTAACAATCTGGTAAAGTTTGGTAAAGATCGAATGAAAAAAATATGGCGTCTAGAGTGTACACAAGGTTTTTCAAGTATTTGACCTAGTGACCTAGTTTTTGACCCCATGGGACCCATTTTCGAACTTGACCAAAATTTAAATAAGACAACATTCTGACAAAGTTTCATCAAGATCGGGTCAGAAATATGGCCCTCTAGAGTGTACACAAGGTTTTTCAAGTATTTGACCTAGTGACCTAGTTTTTGACAACACATGACCCATTTTTGAACTTGACCGAGATTTCATTGAGACAAACATTCTGACAAAGTTTCATGATGATTGCATCAGAAATGTGGCCTCTAGAGTGTACACAAGCAAAAGTTAACGGACGACGGACAGACGGACGACGGACAACACACCATCCCATAAGCTCTGCTGGCCCTTGACCAGTAGAGCTTAAAACTGAGTAAGAAAAATTTTATCACCTACTGAAAAAAAGATAAAATTTCAACATCTCTGCAATGGAAAATTATGAATTGTACGTTTCGTCAGGGAGTAAGTATACTTACTCCTCAGGGAGGTATACTTACTCTTCAGGGAGTAAGCTGAAGAGTAAATATACTTACTCCCTGGTTTCGTATTGCAGTTTATGTTCTGTTTATAAATCTTGTAGTTTTTACATTCATTTCTAAAGCCACACACCTTAATCTTGAAGTTTGTATCAGCCAAGGGTTCAGGAGAACTAGCTCAGAAAAAAATTGTGGTATCAAAATCCTTTAAAGGGCCATAACTCTGCCAAATATCTGTAAACCGGAACGTGACGATGATATGCACAACTAGTTTTGGTGCTGATCATCCCTGCAAAGTTTCATTGAAATCTGGTAAGGGGTTTAAGAAAAGTAGATCAGACAAAGTTTGTGTACTAAAACCTTTAAAGGGTCATAATTCTGCCAAAAAAAATCATTTAACCAGAATACGGCAATGATTTGCACAACTAGACATGGAATTGATCATCCCTAAAAAGCTTCGTTTAAATCCGGCCAGGGGTTCAGGAGAACTAGTCAGAACAAAATTTGTGTATTAAAACCTTTAAAGGGACACACGGCCATCTTGAAATATTTGAAATGGCTGTCTTGATTTATATATGCAGTATCATTTTTACTTTTACCCTGGTGACATTTACATCAATAAAATTTTAAGTATTCACTATTTCGTCTTATTATGCTATTAGTTTTAATATATTACTGGTGCAATAATAAAACAAGAGGCCCAAGAGGGCCTGTGGACGCTCTACTGGCTCAAGATAAAGTTTATGTATAAGGGGCCATAAGTCTTTCAAAAATAATTCAACCAGAACATGGCAATGACAGGTGCAACTAGTCTTAGTACTGATCATTCTCGCCAAGATTCGCTTAGATATGGATAAGAGTTCAGAAGAGACTAATCTGGACAAAGTTTGTGTATTCAAACATTTAAAGGGTCACAACTCTGCCAAAAATCATTCCACCGAAATATGGCAATGATATGCACAACTAGGCTTGATACTGATCATCCTTGTCAAGTTTCGTCTATATCCAGCCAGGGGTTCAGGAAAACTAGCCCGAAAAAAATTGTGGTATCAAAATCCTTTAAAGGGCCATAACTCTGCCAAATATCTGTAAACTGGAACGTGACAATGACTTGCACAACAAGGCTTGGTGCCTATCATCCCTGCAAAGTTTCATTGAAATCTGGCGAGGGGTTCAGGAGTAGTAGATCAGACAAAGTTTGTGTTTTAAAACCTTTAATGGGCCATAATTCTGCCAAAAAAAATCATTTAACCGGAATACGCCAATGATTTGCAAAATTAGATATGGAATTGATCATCCCTAAAAAGCTTCATTTGAATCCGGCCAGTGGTTCAGGAGAACTAGTCAGAACAAAGTATGTGTATTAAAACCTTTAAAGGGCCCTAACTCCGCCAAAAATCATTCAACCGCAACAAGGCGATGATGTGCACAACTAGATAAAGAATCGATCATCCCTAAAAAGTTTCGTTTAATCCGGCCAGGGGTTCAGGAGAACTAGTCAGAACAAAGTTTGTGTATAAAAATCTTTAAAAGGCTATAACTCTGCCAAAATCATTCAACTGGAACACGATGACTATGTACAACTAGGCTTGGTACTGATCATCCCTGCAAAGTTTCAATAAAATCCGGCCAAATGAAGGCCCTTTTGTCTTAATGAGGCCACGATATAGCATATTTCAGAAAATCAAGGGCCATGACTTCAATGTAAATGGTCCAATCTGGATGGTTTTCGAACTCGTCCAAGCTTTCATCGTTATTAACAATCTGGTAAAGTTTCTTAAAGATCCGATGAAAGATGAAGGCCCTATCGTCTTAACGAGGCAAAATATAGGATTTTTAACTAAATCAAGAGCCAAAACTCCACTATTACTGGTCCGATCTGGCTGTTTTTCGAACTTGACCGAGCTTTCATTGATATGAACAATCTCGTAAAGTTTCATAAAGATCGCATGAAAAATGAAGGCTCTATAATCTTAACGAGGCAAAATATAGCATTTTTAACTAAATCAAGGGCTATAACTCATCCGTTACTGGTCCGATCTGGCTGGTTTTCGAAATTGTCTGAGCTGTCATTGATATAAACAATCAGGTAAAGTTTTGTAAACATCAGATGAAAGATGAAGGCCCTATCGAATTACCGAGGCAAAATATAGCATTTTTAACTAAATCAAGGGCCATAACTCTGCTGTTACTGGTCCAATCCGGCTGGACTTCGAAATTGTCCGAGCTTTCATTTATATAAACAATCTAGTAAAGTTTGGTAAAGATCAAATGAAAGATAACGGCCCTATTGTCTTAATGAGGCAAAATATAGCATTTTTAACTAAATCAAGGGCAATAACTCCGCTGTTAATGGTCCTATCTAGCTGGTTTTCGAACTTGTCCGAGCTTTCATTGATATTAACAATCTGTGCAAGTTTGGTAAAGATCAAATAATAAATGAAGGTGCTAGAGTGTTCACAATGCTCAATATGGCATTTTTCAGCAAAACAAGGGTCATAACTCCGTTGAAATTACATCGATCTTGCCGGTTTTCAAACTTGTTCAAGTTTTCATTGATATAAAGACACTGGCAAAGTTAAGTAAAGATCCGATTAATAATGAAGGCCCTAGAGTGTTCACAAGGCAGAAAATAGCATTTTCCAGAAAAAACAAGGGCCATAACTCCGGTGTTACTGATCTGATTTAGCTGGTTTTCGAACTTGTTCGAGCTTTCATTGATATTAACAATCTGTGGAAGTTTGGTAAAGATCAAATAATAAATGAAGGTGCTAGAGTGTTCACAAGGCAGAAAATGCCATTTTTCAGAAAAACAAGGGCCACAACTCCGGTGTAACTGACCCAATTCAGCCGATTTTCGAACTTGTCCAAGCTATAATTGGTATTAACAATCTTCGCAAGTTTGGTAACGATCAAATAATAAATGAAGGTGCTAGAGCGTTCAAAAGGCAGAATACAGCAATTTCCAGAAAAATCAAGGGCCATAACTCCGGTGTTATTGATCCGATTTGGCTGGTTTTCAAACTTGTACGAGCCTTCATAGATATAAACAATCTGTGTAAGTTTGGTAAAGATCAAATAATAAATGAAGGTGCTAGAGTGTTCACAAGGCAGAAAATGCCATTTTTCAGAAAAACAAGGGCCACAACTCCGGTGTTACTGACCCAATTCAGCCGATTTTCGAACTTGTCCAAGCTATAATTGGTATTAACAATCTTTGCAAGTTTGGTAACGATCAAATAATAAATGAAGGTGCTAGAGCGTTCACAAGGCAGAAAACAGCAATTTCCAGAAAAATCAAGGGCCATAACTCCGGTGTTACTGATCTGATTTGGCTGGTTTTCAAACTTGTACGAGCCTTCATAGATATAAACAATCTGTGCAAGTTTGGTAAAGATCAAATAATAAATGAAGGTGCTAGAGTGTTCACAAGGCTTAATATGGCATTTTTCAGCAAAACAAGGACCATAACTCCGGTGAAATTATTCCGATCTGGCTGGTTTTCGAACTTGTCCGAGCTTTCATTGATATTAATAACCTGTTAAAGTTTGGTAAAGATCGAATGAAAAATGAAGGCCCTATGGTGGTAACAAGACAAAAGTTAACGACGGCCGGCCGGCCGGACGGACGGACGGACGACGGACAACTCATCATCCCATAAGCTCTGCTGGCCTTCGGGCCAGTAGAGCTAACAAGAGGCCCAAGAGGGCCTGTGGACGCTCTACTGGCTAACATGGCTCTTATAACATCAATGAAGCGAGAGACTGCCATTTACGTTTTTTGGAAAGTTTTGGGCAAAATACAGCTTTTCAACTAAATCAAGGGCCATAACTAAAGAATCTGGTAAAGTTTGGTAAAGATCAGATGAAAAATGAAGGCCCTACGGTATTAATGAGGCAAAATATAGCATTTTTAACTAAATCAAGAGCCATAACTCCTCTGTTACTGGTCCGACTGGTCCAACATAGAGCTAAAAAAAATGTAAAAAAAAAGGTAAAAAAATTGTTTTAAAAAAAAGGTAAAAAAAAAAAAAAAAAAAAAAGGTAAAAAAAAAATCAAAAAAAAAAATTCAAATAATAATATAAAAAGAAGAAAGTCATAAAATCTGGTAAAGTTTGGCAAAGATCAGATGCAAAATGAAGGCCCTATCGTAAGACGAGACAAATTACAGCATTTTTAACAAAATCAAGGGCCATAACTCCGCTGTTTATGGTCCGATCTGTCTGCTTTTCGAACTTGACCGAGCTTTTATTGACATTAACAATATGATTAAGTTTGGTAAAGATCGGATAAAAATAGTCTTAACGAAGCAAAATATAGCATTTTAAACTAAATCAAGGGCCATAACTCCGCTGTTACTGGTCCGATATGTATGGTTTTCGAACTTGTCCGAGCTTTCATTGACATTAACAATCTGATAAAGATTGGTAAAGATCGGATGAACAATGAAGCCCATATCGTCTTAACTAGGCAAAATATAGCATTTTTCAGAAAAAACAAGGGCCATAACTCCGGTGTTACTGACCCAATTTAGCTGGTTTTCGAACTTGTTCGAGCTTTCATTGATATTAACAATCTGTGCAAGTTTGGTAAAGATCAAATAATAAATGAAGGTGCTAGAGTGTTCACAAGGCAGAAAATGGCATTTTTCAGAAAAAACAAGGGCCAGAACTCTGGTGTTACTGACCCAATTCAGCTGATTTTCAAACTTGTCCAAGCTATAGTTGGTATTAACAATCTGTGCAAGTTTGGTAACGATCAAATAATAAATGAAGGTGCTAGAACGTTCACAAGTCAGAAAATAGTGATTTTCAGAAAAAATAAGGGCCATAACTCCGGTGTTACTGATCCGATTTGGCTGGTTTTCGAACTTGTCCAAGCTTTCATTGATATTAACAATCTGTGCAAGTTTGGTAAAGATCAAATAATAAATGAAGGTGCTAGAGTGTTCACAAGGCTTAATATGGCATTTTTCAGCAAAACAAGGGCCATAACTCCCGTGAAATTATTCCGATCTGGCTGGTTTTCGAACTTGTCCGAGCTTTCATTGATATAAAGACACTGGCAAAGTTTCGAAAAGATCTGATTAATAATGAAGGCCCTAGAGTGTTCACAAGGCAAAAGTTAACGGACGACGGACAACGGACGACGGACGGACGACGGACGACGGACAATACACCATCCCATAAGCTCTGCTGGCCTTCAGCCAGTAGAGCTAAAAAAGTCCTATATAAGTCTATTTTAAAGTGTGACCCTCGGGGCGCGGACAAATTTGACCCCACGGTCACCATTTGAACAAACTTAGTAGAGGACCATAAGCTGATGCTACATGTAATAAATGAGAGCTCTGTACCATGTGGTTCCAGAGAAGAAGATTTTTTTCAATTTCTCCCTATACAAGCCTATGTAAAACAATGAACCCCGGGGTGGGGCCAAATGTGACCCCTGGGTCACCATTTGAACAAACTTGGTAGAGGACCATAAGCTTATAACAAATGCAAAATATTAAACCTCTGACTTTTGCAGTTCCAGAGATTTTTTAAAGTTTTTCCCTATACAAGCCTATGTAAACTGTGACCCCCGGGGCGGGGCCAAATGTGACCCCAGGGTCACCATTTGAACAAAATTGGTAGAGGACCATAAGCTTATAGCAAATGCTAGATGGTACTACATACCAAATATGAAAGCTATAGGCCTTGTTTGTGACATATAGATTTTTCAAGTATTGCTTACATAACTGTATGTTAACATGTGACCCCCAGGGTAAAGCTCCCGATGAACAGGGCAGAATTGTCACAGGTCCATCACATGCTGCAAAGCAATAAATGGTCTAGGGCTAGGCATTTTAGTTTTTGAAAAGATTGTTCAAGTTTACTCCATCCGCTACCGTGCTCTGGTGAGCTGAATAGGGGTCAAAATTGTGGCCTCTGGAGTGCCCACAAGCAAATTCCAATATTGACCTAGTGACATAGTTTTTTGATCCCATGTGACCCATTTTGAAACTTGATCAAGATATAATTCAGATAAACAATCTGAGAAAGTTTCATCAAGATCTGGTAAAAAATATGGCATCTAGAGTGTACACAAGGTTTTTCAAGTATTTGACCTAGTAACCTAGTTTTTGACCCCATGGGACCCATTTTCGAACTTTACCAAAATATAATTAAGACAACATGTCGACAAAGTTTCATCAAGATCGGGTCAGAAATATGGCCTCTAGAGTGTACACAAAGTTTTTCAAGTATTTGACCTAGTGACCTAGTTTTTGACCCTGTATGACCCATTTTCGAACTTTAGCAAGCTGTAATTGAGACAAAAACATGGCCTCTAGAGTGTACACACGGTTTTTCCAAAGTTTGACCTAGTGACCTAGTATTTAACACCATGTGACCCATTTTTGAACTTGACCAAGATATAATTAAGACAAACATTTTGACAAAGTTTCATCAAGCTCGGGTCAAAAATATGGCCTCTAGAGTGTACACAAGGTTTTTCCAATATTTGACCTAGTGACCTAGTTCTTAACTTCATGTGACCCATTTCCAAACTTGATCAAGATATAATTAAGATAAACAATTTGACAAAGTTTCATCAAGATTGGGTAACAAATATGACCTCTAGAGTGTACACAAGTTTTTTCAAGTATTTGACCTAGTGACCTAGTTTTTGACCCCACATGACCCATTTTTGAACTTGACCGAGATTTCATTGAGACAAACATTCTGACAAAGTTTCATGATAATTGCATCAGAAATGTGGCCTCTAGAGTGTACACAAGCAAAAGTTAACGGATGGACGGACGACGGACGACGGACGGACGACGGACGACGGAAGACGGACAACACACCATCCCATAAGCTCTGCTGGCCCTTGGCCAGTAGAGCTAAAAATGTTACACATTTAATCACAGAGAACGCATGCACTGGAAAGGGCACGATCAACTTCAGAAATACACCGTCAATGCAGGGTATTCTGCAAATACAAGAAATCCGCAGATTCACATGTCTCGCCTAACTGGGGCGGGACTTAAAAATAAAAAGGTCTATGATGCTTAAATGAAAGTTTGTAAACATTTTAGTAACTAAAAACAATGGAGTTTGCTGAGATGACATTTAAGTGCATTTGTTTAAAAACAAAATTACTGTTCTATTAAAAAAAAATCATCAGCTCCAAAAAGTAGGTCAAGGACTTAGATGAAATCCATGTGTCCAAAAAGATGCACTACCCAAGACACAACTATGTCAAAATATAATATTTTGTCTTCCAAAGATTAAGCTATAAATCAGGTTTAAAACATCTAGTGCATAATTATAATTCATGAGAAAGTGATGTAAATGTAACAAAGTTATCTGCCCTTTGCTTGAAGAGTAAGGTCACATCCACATTTGCTTTTTGACACGTTGTGATGTACTATTCAAGAAACAACTATAATTGAAGTTTAAAAGGTCTAATACATAAAGTTTGTGAGAAAATGACATAAATGCAAATGTTGAAGGTAAAAAATATTAAGTTATCTGCCCCTTGCTTGGAGGGTCAAGGTCACATCCAAATTTGCTTGTCACATTGCAATGTACCACTCAAGATACAACTATAAGCAAAGTTTGAAAGGGCTTAGTGCATACAGTTTGTGAAAAAGTGACCTAAACACCAAAGTTGAAGGTAAAAATTATAAGGTTATCTGCCCTTTGCTTGGGGAGTCAATGTCACATCCACATCTGCTTTGTCACGTTGCGATGTACCACCCTAGATACAACTATAAACAAAGTTTGAAAGGTGTAGTGCATAAAGTTAGCGCGAAATTGACCTCAACGCAAAAGTTGAAGGTAAAATTATTAAGCTATTTGCCCTTTGCTTGGAGGGTCAAGGTCACTTCCACATTTGCTTTGTCATGTTGCAATGTACCACTCAAGATACAACTATAAGGAAAGTTTAAAAGGTCTAGTGCATACAGTTTGTGAAAAAATGACCTAAACGCAAAAGTTAAACCTAAATTTTTTTAAGCTATCTGCCCTTTGCTTGGAGGGTCAAGGTCACTTCCACATTTGTTTTGTCACGTTGCGATGTACCACTCAAGATACAACTATAAGCAATGTTTTAAAGGTCTAGTGCATACAGTTTGTGAAAAAGTGACCTAAACACAAAAGTTGAACCTAAAAATTATTAAGTTATCCGCCCTTTGCTTGGAGGGTCAAGGTCACTTCTAATTTGCTTTGTCACATTGTGATGTACCACCCAAGATACAACTATAAGCAAAGTTTGAAAGGTCTAGTGTATACAGTTTGTGGGAAATTGACCTAAACGCAAAACTTGAATGTTGATGCCTTCGCCTCTGCCGATGCCGCTGCCGAAAAAGCAACACTTATTTCTCTTTTTTTCTTCGAAAAGGCGAGACAAAAAACTAGCACGAATTTGACGGCGAGCCATCACAAAAACCCGTGTTTCCGTCACACAGGTCAATTCCCTTTAACGCTGTATCCATTTTACATGTAATTAATTGTTCTTTGAATTGAACTGAATTGGATTTTATAGTCGCACCAACAGCTAAGGTCATATGGCGACTTTCCAGCTTCCACTGGTGGAGGAAGACCCCAGGTGCCCCTCCGGGCAATTTTCGTGCACGGGCGGGCACCTGGGTAGAACCACCGACGTTCCGCAAGCCAGCTGGATAGCTTCCTCACATAAAGATTCCTAGGCCCCTGAGGGATCCAACCTACAGCGGTGAGGGGCAAGTGATTGCAAGTCAGAGACTCTAACCACTCGGACGTCCCAATTGTTCTTTGATACTCAGATCAGAAATAGTACTATTTATGCCTTTCTGTATACATGTATGACACTATAAATGAATAAACAAGATAAATAAACTGTGGGCGCTCTACTGGCTAAAATGGCTCTTATAACATCAATAAAGCGAGTGACTATCGTCTTAAAGGGAGTACATCAGGATTTTCATGGGGTCTAGGTGTCCGACTAAAAATTGACAAAAAATAATATTTTCTATTCTGAATGGCCTAAACATAATGAATGAGCAGAAAAATTATCCCTTATTTGCCAAAAAAAACATTCTGCACAGCAATATGTGCCATCCTAGGTGACGCACCAGGGTTAATTTCAGCATTTTACGTTTGATTCCATCATAGCTATACGGTATTTTCAAAGTTTAGACAGTAACACAATGGTTCTAACCTTATATTTGGATTGATATAAGTGTTTTATCATGAATTGGAACATTTTTAAAATCTAAGATGTTTCATGAACATCCTGATGTACCCCCTTTAAAGAGGCAAAATATAGCATTTTTAACTAAATCAAGAGCCATAACTCTGCCGTTACTGGTCCGATCTGGCTGGTTTTCGAACTTGGCCAGTCGAGATAATAAAAATAAAAAAAATTAAAAAAAATAAAGTAATAAAAGAAAAAAAGAAAAGTAAAAAAATCTCGTAAAGTTTGGTAAAGATCAGATGAAAAATGAAGGCCCTATCGCCTTAACAAGGCAAAATACAGCATTTTTAATGAAATCAAGGGCCATAACTCTGCTGTTACTGATCCGATCTGGCTGGTTTTCGAGCTTTCATTGACATTAACAAGCTGGTAAAATTTGGTAAAGATCGGATGAACAATGAAGGCCCTATCGTCTTAACGAGGCAAAATATAGCATTTTTAACTAAATAAAGGGCCATAACTCCACTATTACTGGTCCGATCTGGTTAGTTTTCGAACTTATCTGAGCTTTCATTGACATTAACAATCTGGTAAAGTTTGGTAATAATCGGATGAAAAACGAAGGCCCTATCGTCTTAACGAGGCAAAATATAGCATTTTTAACTAAATCAAGGGCCATAAGTCTGCTGTTACTGGTCCGATTTGGCTGGTTTTCGAACTTATCTGAGCTTTCATTGACACTAACAATCTGGTAAAGTTTGGTAAAGATCAGATGAAAAATGAAGGCTCTATTGTCTTAACAAGACAAAAGTTAATGACGGACGGACGGACAACTCGGCATCCCATAAGCTCTCTGCTGGCCTTTGGCCAGTAATGCTAAATGTTTTTAGGGTATTTGTGTATTTGAACTTTTGACCCCCATCCCAGAGTCCCCTGGTGACCCTGGAGCAAATTATACTGATATTCCCAAAATTGTTACATTACATAATTAAATCATAACATTACATTGCCCACCCTCTACCCACACACACACCCAGCCCCACTCCCCACACCTGGGCACACCTCTAAGGTGGAAACACTGAAATTGTTTGACATACTTTGTATTTGCTGGAGTATACTTCTTTATTTTTGCCAGGGTTCAATCCTCCGTGATGCCACTGATTTTCGTCAGTGTGTTCTTTGGCAAGACACTTTCCCTTAGCCTCGTCCGTCAGATGGGAGCGTAAACCGGGCGGTCCCGTGTATCGGTCTATCCTCCGAGCAAGTTAAAGAACCATAGGAATCTATTCGATAATAAGAGTAGGGCACGGTTCCCGGATTCCTATGTATCCTTCCCCTCTATCTGGGGTGGCCCTAAATAACCTATACTGTGTTGATGAGCCGTTAAACAGCATTCAATTCAATTATTTTTGCCAACTTAACAAAAAATAAATAGAACTAGAACTAGGGTGTTCGTGTCAGTATAACAAGTTTTTGAACAAGGAAAAAATAAGTGTTTAACCCATACAATGACCTTCAGTGTGCCCTTGACCTTTATATTTTAGTATGGCCATGTCAATGTTGTCATGACAAGTATATATTGAAAGACTGAGATGAAGAAATAAAAAGAATTGAGAAAGGTATAGCCAACGTTAAGTTTTCATGAAGAAAAAAAAGAGTATTTAACCCATATAATGACCTTCAGTGTGACCTTGAACTTTATTTTTTAGTATTGTCATGTCGATGTTGTCAAGATGAGTATATATTGAAAGTCTGATGAAGAAATATCAAGAAATGAGAAAGTTATAACCAACATTAAGTTTTTGTGAAGAAAATTAGTATTTAACCCATATAATGACCTTCAGTGTGACCTTGACCTTTATATTTGACCTTCATGTTGGTGTTGTCATGATGAGTATATACTGAAAGTTTGATGAAGAAATATCAAGAAATGAGAAAGTTATAACCAATGTTAAGTTTTCGTGAGAAAAAAACGAGTATTTAATTCATATAATGACCTTCAGTGTGACCTTGACCTTTATATTTTAGTATGGTCATGTCGATGTTGTCACAATGAGTATATTTTGAAAGTTGTATGAAGAAATATCAAGAAGTGAGAAAGTTATAGCCAAAGTTAAGTTTTCGTGACGGAACGGACGACAAAGTGATCCATATGTATCGCATTTTTCTTCGAAAAGGCAACACAAAAATGGCACTGCAACTGAATTTTGTGTATATTGGACCTTTTGACACCCCTTACACCCCCACGCCCACCCCCATGACCCTGCGATTGAGTTTTGAATTTTGTGTATACTGGGCCTTTTGACGCCCCTTACAATCCCCTTTCCCATTCACCACGCCCCAACCCCAACACACACAACATCTCATCTATAACCTTGCATTTTTTATTTTATTGTGAAAATATACATCTTTTTTGTGTACATTGTCATAGTAACCCATTGACAGCAGTACGGAGCAATCCAAAATTGACTTTGAATTCTTAAATTTTGAATAATTTTATAAAGATTTTTTTAATGACATATGGCGCGAAAATTTATAAAATTATGTGTGCTGTAAGCGTGAAGTTATGACGTCATACAGGCGGATTTTAAACGTCTCTGGCATTTCCGTTATGTAGAAACATATTGAAAACAACTGAGTGTCAATTACATGAGCCCAAAAAATGACGTCAAATCAATTTACAGAACAACGTGCGATAATCAAGCTTTGCATGAATCTGGATAGAAATGATTCAAAAAGCAGATGTGCAACCAGCTAAAGCAGATGTGCAACCAGCTGTTTGTCGTGCACTTGTTTTCAAATGGAACATTTTAAGGAGGGTAGAGATACGCTAGAAGATGATCGAAGGCATGGTAGAAAGATGTTGGTAGATTTGACGTTGATTGAATCCATGAAAGACGTCATCGATGCAGACAGGCGTCTTACTGTTCGTGATATAACGGAAACCTCATGTAGTGGAACAGTTCACACAATATTAACAGAATATGTTCATATGAATAAAATGTGTGCGAGATGGGTGCCTCGGCAGTTAACACAGGTTCACAAATATATTACAGACATTACTTCAATGAAAGGATAATAACCAAACGTGGCTATGGTTTTATGACCCTGAAACAAAACTCCAATCGTCAATGTGGAAAACTCTGTCAACCCCGCCATCAAAGAAAGTCAGGGTGTGTAAATCCGGAGGGAAACACATGTTTATCTTTTTTATGGACAGAAATGGAACGCTTCTTTGCCATGCGAAGCCCGAAAACAAGATGCTGCATCTTATTCAAAGGTATTTACTTAATTTATGTTTATAAAACAATAAGTAAACAAACTATCTTTACATTTCTATCGTAATAATTAACTTATAAAAAAATACACTTTTTTATAAAAGCTTTTTTTCCGATTTTCAGGGTTTACGAAGAGATATTGTTTAAGCGTTATGGCGAAAACGGGCAGAATGGTGATATACAAAGAGTGATCTTGCATCAAGATAACTCACCCGCCCATAGATAGGCATCTACGCAGCTAGAAATTGATTTGCTTGGTTTTGATTTAGTCGAACACCCATACAACCCTGACTTGGCTCCAATGGACTTCCGTGTTTTTCCCGAGGCTAAGTCATTTCTCAAAGGCCGCCGATTCCATTCCCTTGATGAACTTAGATATGCGACGCGGAAAATTGAATCAGTGTTTGATAAAAACTTGTGTATTGAAACCTATTCAAAATGGATTGAAAGACATGAACAAGAGGTCAATGACCTTGACGCTCGACTGACAGGTTCTGATAGCTAGATCAGCATTCCTGTGAAGTTTTATGAAAATGTCAAGTAGTTTCAGAGTAGTCGTTACCAGTTTTTATATATAACTCTATGTAAACAAAAATGGCCTCTGGCAACGATGTTTAATGTTGAATCAAAATACTTTTCAACAAGGAACAACATCATGTCATGCTGATCATTTTAGAAAAAGTCCCATATCAATATAACTTACAGTTTTCAAGAAGTAGTCGCTACAAACTTATTTTTTAAAAATCTGTTTTAAGTCGTAGCAGCCATCTTGAATTTCCGGTCGACCTGAAATTTTGCTTGGATCAACTAGACATCAAGTGCAACATTCCTGTGAAGTTTCATGAACATCCGTCAAGTAGTTTCAGAGGAGTAGTCGCTACAAGTTTTTACTATATAAACAAACAGCCATGTTTAACGTCGAATCAAAACGATTTTCGACAAAGACCAACATCATGTCATGCTGATCATTTTAGAAAAAATCCCATTTCAATATCACTTATAGTTTTCAAAAAGTAGTCGTTACAAACTTGTTTTTTAAAAATCTATTTTAAGCTTTGGCGACCATCTTGGATTTCACATCAACGTGAATTTTTGCTAGGATCAACTAGACATCATGGGCAACATTCCTGTAGAGTTTCATGAAAATCCATCCAGTAGTTTCAGAGGAGTAGTCGCTACAAAAAAGGTTTACGGACGGACGGACGGACCGTAGACGGACACCGCACCACGGCATAAGCTCTGCTGATCTTCAATCTTCAATCTTCAATCAGCAGAGCCAAAAATCATTTAACCGGAAAACGGCAATGATATGCTCAACTAGGCTTGGAAATGATCATCCTTGCCAAGTTTCTTTAAAATCTGGCCAGGGGTTTATCAGAACTAGTCCGGACAAAGTTTGTGTAATAAAACCTTTAAAGGGCCATAACTCAACCAAAAATCATTCAACCGGAACACAGCAGCGACATACACAACTAGACTTGGTACTGATCATCCCTGCTAAGTTTAGTTGAAATCCGACAAGGAGTTCAGAAGAACTAGTCCAGACTAAGTTTGTGTATGAAAACCTTAAAGGGCCAAAAATCATTCAAACAGAACACTTCAAAAATATGCACAACTGGGCTTGGTACTGATCATCACTGCAAAGTTTCGTTGAAATCCGGTCAGGGATTCAGGAGAACTAGTCCGGACAAAGTTTGTGACAGACAGAGGGTTCCTCCTCTCACCGAGGGCAATGTATCTACAAAGTTTCATGAGCGTAGGTATTATACTCCTGGAGTTATCACTTAGAATATGTACAGGTGACCTTTGATCTAGTGACCCCAAAAGCAACAGGGTTCCTCCTATGACCAAACGCAATGTATCTATGAAGTTTCATGAGTGTGAGTCGTGTGGTTTCACAGTTATTTGGTGGACTGTGTATTTCCATATAAGGTCAGGGTGACCTTGACATTTGATTTACTGACACCAAAGACATTAAGGTTCTTTCTCTTGCAAACTTCAATGCACAAACGAAGTTTCATCAGTGCAGGTGTTATGGTTTTGATGTTATTGCACAGAATGTGTATTATCACATCTTTACAACAACGACATGACCATACTTAAATATAACGTTCAGGTCACACTAAAGGTCATTATATGGTTTAAACACTAAGTTTTTTCTTCACGAAAACTTAACGTTGGCTATAACTTTCTCATTTCTTGATATTTCTTCATCAAACTTTCAATACATACTCCTCCTCCTCATGACAACATCAACATGACCATACTAAAATATAAAGGTCAAGGTCACACTGAAGGTCATTGTATGGGTTAAATAATTTTTTCTTCACGAAAACGTTGCCTATAACTTTCTCATTTCTTCATCAAACTTTCATTATCTACTCATCATGACAATATCGACATGACATACTAATATATACAGGTCAAGGTCACACTGAAGGTCATCATATGGGTTATTTTCTCCTTCGCAAAAACTTAACGTTGGCTATAATTTTCTCATTTCTAAATATTTCTTCATCAAACTTTCAATATATACTCTGCATGACAACATCGACATGAGTCCTAGGGGTGTCACGATATCAGAAACCAATATCGCGATATATTGCAATATTTATTAAATTATCGCGATATACTGCCTTAATCTTCTGCATGCATTTGTAAGCTATATTTCTTCTTATATGTACATAACAAGTATAAAATAAAAACATAGTACAGTTAAAACATTTTATAATGCTTTAGGATGCACAGCTTTTGACTAGAACAAGAACATGAGAAACAAAACAAAACTCATTTTGCATAGTACAGTAGACAGTACTAGACACACACAGTCACATTAAGTAGTGTTCTAAAAGTGTTCGCTTTATTTTGAAAGACATATATTTTAGACGGCGTAGAAAGGCAGAATCACCCTACTTTGAAATGGCAATTATTCAATAATGCTTGTGAAAACAGGCTTACCGGTACACATTTGATGATTGATAATTCATCATGTAATTGGGCCAAACAAGATCGAACCTCGGCTGCAGTATTCATAATTTTGATAGAGCATCATCAAAAAAACTGACCAATCAGTGACCAGAAGTAAGATATAACCAATACATTCTGGTAGGTGATAAACTCAGTCTTTATCCTTGATGTTCAACCAAGTTTACTGTTAAAATTCAGGCATCTACAGTGTGATTCTTTTAAAACCCTGCATATTTCATGCACATTCATACAAACTGATTCAATATATTTATCTTTTAAAATCAAAATCTTGAAAATTATGGTATTTTTACTCTGCCAAAGATTTTTATTTTACTATAGAACCTAAGGATAAAAACCGAGTAACACAAATTTTATCACCCAATGCAAAATTATGAATAGACACACTTTAGTGTTTGCCCTAATTTTTGCTCCAATCAGACGGCGAGGAATTTTATTATATATTATAAGTTATTGGTGTTATTATAGCACTAGCTCTCTTATTTTCTGCTTCTTCGAGGTCAGAAATAAATGAGACTACCTCACACAGTGCATCCCCAACACACAGGCCGTTTCGTAGACTGCGACGACATAAATGAAAATATATTTCTTTGCGCCATTTGTGTATTGAACATACATACATTTTGAACATACAAAATTAATAAAGTCCGTTACTCGACAGCACAAAAATAGTACGTCAACACAAAATATCACAATGCGTAATTACTAATGTCCGGTAAGTTTTGACTGAATGATAACCCAGGTTAAAATACGCGCTGTTTATGTACATTTCGCCGATTTATAAATATTTAAATTATCCTCATTAAAATTATATTTCTTTGCTCTTTAAAACGTGCGTTAATTAACAAACAACAAACACAAATAAAAAACAAAGTCAACAAACACAAATAAAGTCTATTTTATTTTTGCCGATTTTATATTTTTCACATGTTTGACCGCTAGCATTTGTTTTATCTCAGTTCAGTCTAATTAACCGGTAATCAATCAGAAGCCGGTAGCAATCAATTAAACAGTTAATCCAATCAAGTCATAATAGTCTCCACCTGCAAAAAGCATCATAAACTTCAAAGATAATCGTTAAATTATTAACACAATAGCAGCGATTAGATTACACAGTGACACCATTACAGACAGGTTATTTCCGCCTCTGTGCCACAAGCTGTGACAGCAGCGAATTTGATTGGTCGAGAGGCGATCAAGGTCGTCAGGCAAGGTCACTGTTATGCTGCGCGTTCTCATTACTGTGATGTTTGGGCTATCAAAATAGGTACATGTGTATTGGATTGATGCTTGGAAGCAAATACACGCGCGTCATAAAAACGCACAGGTGGTAAATTAGCTGCTTCAGAATTGGGTCAAATTGAATTTCCATGCTCCAAAACGCGCGTGTACGCGTCTATTGAGAACCCTGTATGTATAAATAAAATGGCTGGACGACGCAGCTTCGTGGAGTGGTAAAGTTTTTTTATTTCTCACTTTCAAATAAGCGTGCAAAGATTAAAAGCCGCGGAAATACGATGGATATAAAAGAAAACACAACACACTTCATGAATATCGCGGAATACCGGTATGTACTTTTAATATCGCGATATTTTATCGCACGGGTGAATACCGCGATTTACCGGTATACCGGTATATCGCGACACCCCTATCCATGACCATACTAGAATATAAAGGTCAAAGTCACACTGAAGGTCATTATATCGAATAAATACTCTTTTTTCTTTACGAAACTTAACGTTGGCTATAACTTTCTAATTTCTTCATCAAACTTTCAATATATAATCATAATGACAATATCGACATGACATACTAAAATATAAAGGTCAAGGTCACACTGAAGGTCATTATATGGGTTAAATACTCATTTTTTTCTTCAAGAAAACTCAGGCCAGTTTGTCAAGTAACCCCCGTCTAGTATGAGTGTAAGTGTTACAGTTTTTAAGTTATTGTGCGGAAGGCATATTTCACTGTGACCTTGACCTTTGACCTACAGACCCCAAAAGCAATAGGGTTCCTCCTCTCAAATAGGGCAATAACTAGGGCAATGTACCTGAAGTTTTATGAGGGTAGGTGTTACAGTTTTGGAGTTATTATGTGGAATTCATATTTCCATATAAAGTCAGTGACCTTGACCTTTGACCTCAAAAGCAATCGGGTTCCTGCTTTCAACAAGGGTGATGAACCTATGAAATTGCATGAGTGTAAGAGTTAAGGTTTTGAAGTTATTTGGAACTCATGGAACACTATGGCAATGTAACTCTGACATTTTATGAGTGTAGGTGTTACAGTTTTGAAGCTATTGTGTAGAAGACATATTCCCATATAAGGTCACTGTGACCTTGACCTTTGACCTACTGACCCCAAAAGCAATAGGGTTTCTCCTCTCACCTGGGGCAATGTACCAATGAAGTTTTATGAGTGTAAGTGTCATGATTTTGAAGTTATTGTGCGGAATGCACATTTCCATAATTATAAGGTCACCTGTGACCTTGACCTTTGACTTACTGGCCCTAAAAATGAAGTTTTATGAGTGTAGGTGTTATGGGTTACTGTGAAGAATGCATATTTCTATATAAGGTCACCGTGATCTTGACCTTTGACCTACTGGCCCCAAAAACAATAGGGTTCCTTCTCTCACCTAGGGCAAAGTAATTATGAAGTCACATTAGTGTAGATGTTTTGGTTTTAAAGTTATTGTGCGGAATGCATATTTCCATATAAGGTCACCGTGACCTTGACCTTTGACCTACTGGGCCCAATAACAATAGGGATCCTCCTCTCACCTTGGAAAATGTACGATGAAGTTTCAGGAGTAGGAGTTATAGTTTCTTAGTTATCGTTCGGAATACGTTTTTCTATATAAGGTCATGGTGACCTTGATCTTTGACCAACTGACCCCAAAAAACAACAGGGATCCTCCTGTCACCTAGGGCAATGTAATTATGAAGTTTCATAAGTGTAGGTGTTATGGTTTCGAAGTTACCATCCGAAATGTGTTTGTCTTATATAAGGTCAAGGTGACCTTGACCTTTGACCTACTTACCCCAAAACAATAGGGATCCTCGTCTCACCTAGGGCTATGTACCTAAAAAGTTTCATGAGTGTAGGTGTAATTGTTTCTGAGTTATCATCCGGAATACGCAATTGTTTAAGGACGGACAGACGGACGGATTCACTTACCTGTGTAAGAATCTTGAAGAATCAGAAGGCTATTTTGTGGGGGTGGGGCCTGGTCATCCCAGACTAGGTCTATCAAGTTCTGTGAAACAGGTACCAAGCTGTGGCCATTGGATTTCAGTAACTTCGACAGTGGCTTCCAAATTTCTGTAATTTATGTTAGAAAGGACTTAGAAATGTTTCGATGGGACCCTACATCCGTCCACCCTAAACTGAAATGGTAGTTGTTGCAAAATCTAATGACCTAAATACAATAATCTGACCGGAAAGCTGTGATAATATGCATTTCATGTCAGTTCTGCATAGCAAGATTTATTTCAATTGGATGTAAACTGTAGGGAGTTCGATGAACAATACTGCATTCCCTATGCAGATGGTGCCACGCATAACTTGCCTTTTCTATTTATTCCTGTCGAAAAAATACATAGCGGACATAAGATATTCGAGTGAAAGCCCTTCCTTCAAAGCAACTAGTTGGATTTTTTCTAATCATCGCTTGCATTGGTCAGTGATAAAATGTCAAGATCGAGATAGATAATAATGATGAAAACCGCATTTTTAATAATTGTCTTTTCCAAAATCAGTGCTACAGCTGTATATAGCATTTCCATTAAATCAAGGGCTATAAACTCTGCTGTTTATAATCCAATAATAGTGGTTTTTAAACCCCGTCCAACCTTAAAGGTGAAATAGGGAGTGTATGTTGAGTACATATTCGGAAATATATATATATAATATACAATCTGTTCAAATCTTACACTTATTGGTTGTCCCGTTTTCTCACAGTAGCCAATTTTATCTCATAGCTCACACGCTTCGAGTTTCGCCCTGGTAAGTGTCACGTGATCCTGTGACGTCATTGGTACCAAACGATTAGCGGTGTCGCATTGAGTTGTATAGTATTGTCTATGTAGGATTACGTTTTATGGTACTTGTTAAAAATGCTGTGTGCTGTTGCTGGGTGAAAAAGTTTGCATAAAGAAGGACAAGATAATAACCTAAGTCTCTTTTGTTTCCCTAATCGAGATAATGATAAATTAAGATTTGAAGTGTGGGTAGACCGTTACCGAAGAAAATCACCCGACTCGTCGAGAAAGTGGGAACCTATGAAAGACGTGCAAGTTTGTAGCAAACATTTTGAGTTGACTTCGTGGGAAGTCCATCCTTTGGTTTCATTATCTTTGAATTTGGAGATCAAAAGGCCATGCAGATTAAAATCAACAGCGGTACCAACAATATTTGACTATAAAAATGGGAAGTGCATAACCCCGCCATCTCCTAGCAAGTTGCATTCGCCTATTCGACCGGCGTTGAAGAGGAAATTCATACATGAAGTAAGATTGAAATTTATGTTCAATTATCTTAGCACCTCATCGGGTATACGTATGATAAATTGAAGAAAGGTGTATAGTCTTAGATCTTTATATACACCATGAATGTTTAGTTGTTGAATTAGAAGCATGCGTCTTTACCTGAATCAATGAAGAGTTGACGGCGCTAATAATATGTAGCCGTCTTTTTTTAAAAGATTGCTAAGAACGTTCAGCATATAAATTTAAATGAATCCGGTGAAATAAACACTGTGTCTTTGTTTCCAAATTTTAATTTTAATAATTTTAAATTATACACCCTCTTCTGCCAATAGTGTTATAAATATATATTATCAACATATATAGGTCTATGGATTTGAAAAAAAATACAAAATGTTTCATGGATATGTATTACAAGGCAGAAAATTAATAATATTACTAGCTTTTATATTAATTCAGTAATGTTTTATGGCAAAGCAACAACAATAATGCCTCTTAGCTCGTGCAATAAGTAAAACAAGTATAATAAAATAATATACTTTATATTATGGTAATTTGATATGTTTGGTCTTTTTTCGATCTGTATATCAGTAGTAAGTATACATGAGTAAGTATACTTACTGTCTATATCGTGCTCATAATACATTTGGCTATATTATTTAAATCATAGTATTTTTCTCTCTTTGTGCGCGACAAAGTAGAGCTCGCATATCATGTGATATATCCGTCTTGTGCAATATGCGTCTGCCCTCGGCGGTATTACACTGCTCAAGTAATTGCAATAAACAGGAAATATATCATAAAACTAGGTTTCCCTAAATGGTGCGTGCTTTTGATATATACCGACGTATGTACCCTAATTAGGCTGTACTTCAATAGTGCACCGCAATATTTGATTAGTCTGTATTGATATTTGGGGGCAGTGGAGACCAGAGAGTGTGTCATATTGCAAACACCGCTTCTAGAGTGTTTGGTGTTGATGGCGACTTATGGCAAATATATAATACTATAGAAATTATGGCGCCGAAATTATATGCTGTTTCATTTATTATTGTTTTTATTCATTTTTTATCAATTATGGATAATATCTAATAAATATATTTGTTCCAGGTCTACTTATCGGCAAAAAAATCTGACGCTCGTATTAATGTATAGGTATTAGACCAGGTCCATTCATTTGGAATATACTACATTTCGCGGTTACTGTGTATGTACCAAGATATTGCAGTGTTGCGGGTGACTTACTGTCAGATTTCGATCAAAACACTGTTTACGTTGTTTTTTGTTTGTTGTTGCTGTAAGTGTATAAATACGCTATTTTGTTAGGTTAGTGAATAGTGTAATGAACCGCTGAACGTAACGAATGACATGACATGATAGTCTTTACAAGCTCTCCATTTGCACCTGCACCGCATTCGACTTCATCATCAGTTGAATTGAATTGAATTGAATGTTGTTTAACGGCTCATCAACACAGTACAGGTTATTTAGAGCCGCCCCAGAGAGAGGGGAAGGATACATAGGAATCCGGGAACCTGCCCTACTCTTACTATCGAATAGATTCCTATGGTTCTTTAACGTGCTCGGAGGATAGACCCGATACACGGGACCGCCCGGTTTACGCCCCATCCGACGGACGAGGCTAAGGTAAAGTGTCTTGCCCAAGAACACACCGACGGAACTCAGTGGCACCACGGAGGATTGAACCCGGGGCTCAGTTGATGAATTCGATGTATTTTCGTCCTCACGTATTCTGACTCAAAATCTTAAGTTTGCACAGAGTCCATCAGGAAGAAAGTGGCTTATTTCTCATGGTCGATGGCATCGGAGAGTAGGAATGTTTGAATACAATATTTGTGTTGCTCAATACCAACTGCATATGGTTCTGCCGGATGCCACTGGCAAAAACCCATGTGACGGCCACAAACTAGGTCAAAGGTCAATTAGGTGCACTTTTTATACATCTCCATTGTAATTTGTTATATCTTCGTCAGTTTTGCGAATATTCTAACAAATATAGTATCAAAATGATGCCATGAAAAAGTACTTTTATTTAAAATTACTTTTTACAAACTAAGAGATACACATTCTCATGAATATTAATGAGAACGTAAAAAAAATGTCAGGTTTTTGTTAAAAATTATTCTTATTGAAGATTCAAAATGCCATATTTTTATTTTTGTTGTTATTTGAACATCAAAACTGAACAGAAAACATGCTGAGATAGTTAGCTTTCGATACATATACTGGGAGTGTAGTAATTTGAATGTATGTCTTGTACAATGTCCGCTTAAAGTGGGTGAGAAAATATAAGGAAAAATAGAAAGTTACTTCCCTTAGCTCACATGGGCAAATCAAGAGATGTATAAAAACGTCATATTCCGACTTGGGGGCCTACATGTCTGTTTCAATTTCTTGAAAGCCATTGGTCAACATATGGAATCAGTTGGCCTTGATGATTTGTGGGTTGATGCTGGAGTCTATCCAACCAACGTGATTGCAACTATGTTGGAAGGGAAAGCCTACTACAGAGCTGTTCGTGCACATACCTTAACGTACGAGGCTTTGTGGCGACTAAGATGGAGAATGTTTAAAGAGTGGTTGAACCAAAAGACCAGTGGTACAAACACTATCACTGAACAAATAGAAGAGTCATCTAAGGAGCTGGCTAGTGTCTTCAAAACAGAAAAGATAACTGGATATTGCCAAAACGTGGTAGCCCAGGCTGAGAAGTTAAATCAGGATATTCGGAATGTAAACCTGATCGGCCAGCTGGAAGAATTTGACAATCTGTTCCAGGTCAATAAAAACTATGTGTTTTGGAAGACATACATGGATATGGTTGAGATATTGCTTCTCTTCATTCGAGCAGAAAGGAAAGGGAACTGGAAACTTCACCTTGAAGCATTTGCTGCCATGTTGCCTTGGTTGACAGCGTATGATCATATGAATTATGCATGATGGGGACCGGTGTATTTAGCCGAAATGACAGATCTGGAAAACAGAGCTCCCGAAGTTTACAAAGAGTTCGTGGATGGAAATTTCGTTGTCATGAGAAGTAACAATCACTTCAGCCAAATTCCAACAGATCAAGCCACAGAATGGATAAATAAACTCTGCAAGATGAATAATGGAATCATTGGCATAACACGATCAGACACAGCAAGAGACAAGTTTTGCATTACATGGGCCATTCGCTCCGACATATCTCAGAAGATGAGAGCTCTTTATGCAGATAGTGGAGATGACGAAGATGAGTTCACGTTTACAAGGGTTGACTTTCAACGTTCACGTGTGCAACTTGATGAAAGTCATGTTCAAGCACTGTTAAAACAGCTTGAGATACTAGACGTGTTTTGTTGTAAAGGACTAGGTGCAGACTCAGAAGAAGGCAAGGATGCGAATACTTCAGAAAAAACTATTAAACTACCAGTGAATGAGTGCTTAAAACTAGTGTCTATTGCAACCAAAGATGTAGCAACAACAGACGTCACCAATGATCTTGTTGAAGCTGAAGCTCAAGGTAAAGCCCACCTTCTGAAAAATGTTGAAGAGAGACTAGTTTCAAAGAAAATAAGTTTCTTCGACCCAATGAAAAAGATGAAACTGAAAACATTTGCTACAATGTACCAAGTTCAAGTCAAAACAAAACAAACCATTCGGGTAATCAAAGCTGACAGAAGTTTGATGCAACGACTTTTCAATGCTGCTAATGCTGGTAGAACTGTAGAAATAGCAACTGTGTTGAAACATGAGTTATCCAGAGTACCACTGTCACTTGCAAGAGTTGATGGAGTGATGAATCCAACAGCCAAATCAGATCTTCTTACAATCCTTACAACTGAAAATTCAGTTCCTGTTCACGAAAAGCTCCCAACTGCTACTTTGTCAACCACTGTAGTGATTGATGGTCATGCGTTGATACAAGCATTAGGTAAACCAGATGGATGCGTAACATTTGGAGATTATGCAGACGTGTTTGTCCAATGTGTTCTGAAATATTTCGACAAATATACACGTAGAATTGACATAGTATTCGACAGATATATAGGGAAGTCATCAATAAAGACAAGTACAAGAAGTAAACGAGTCGACAAACGAAGTCCTGTACGTAGAATGATAACTGGTCCCGATGTTCCCCTGCCACAATCATGGGATAATTTCCTGACAATGAGTGAGAACAAAGCAGATATTGCTAGAGTCCTTTCTGAGAATTTGCAAACAAGGGCAGAGAGGTTACCAGACGGGCAAGAGCTTGTGACAGGAGGTGGCTACCAAGATTTGTTGAAAACAACTTCCAATAGACGCGAAGTACCCCACCTGTCAGCGAATCACGAAGAAGCAGATACTAGAATCATTCTTCATGTTTTAGATGCTGCAAGAGATGGTTATGACAGAATAATTGTCAAATGCCAAGATACTGATGTACTGCTCCTGATGATTTACCATCTTGGACATTTAAACATTGAAGTTTGGATGATGTCTGGGACCTCAAAGAAAGCCAAACTATACCCTGTACATGTTATTGCTCAGAAGATGCACCAAGACGTCCGCCTGAACATTTTGGGGTTTCATGCATTGACAGGGTGTGACACAACATCCTCCTTCTCTGGTGTTGGTAAGAAGACTTGTTGGAAGAAGTATGTCACATGTCCAGATCTCCTGTCTGATATTGGAAGAGACACCAAGTCAGATAAGGCAGAGAAGTTTGTATGCTTGCTTTATGGTGTCAATGAAGATTCTGTTGATGTTGCTAGATATACTCTATTTGTCAAGGGTAAGAAAATGCTTGAAATGCTCCCGCCAACAAGTGATGCACTTGAACTTCACATTGCAAGAGCAAATTATCAAGCACGAATATGGATCAATGCTGATGTATCGATCATGAACACAGAAACAAAACCAATAGATACAAAAGCATGGCAAGATGGTTCCGAGGGATTAGACGTTGTTTGGAAACGGTTACCAACTGTACCTGATGCGTGTATTGAACTAACCAGTTGTGGATGTAAAGCCAAGTGCAAATCTATTCGCTGCAAATGCTTCAAAGCATCATTGAAATGCACTCCCGCATGTGGCTGTGATGGCGTCGATTGTGCAAACCCAATTGAGTGTTGACTTATAGTAATGCTTCATATAATTATAAACATGAGAAAAATGTATAAAACTCTCTTTAAGTTTGTTATCCAGCATTGAGTACTAGTTTTGTTATACTACAACATAACATTATAAGTGTTTGGTATTTTATGAAAGAAGTGAAACATATCCTTGCATAAATACATCTAAATTAACTTCATCTTAATTTTATTTTGCACTTAATTGACCTTTGACCTAGTTAAATATAACTGGTACATATCCATTGCCAATGTCTGCAATATAACGTGTATTGATCAAATAAATTATAGCCATAATATACATAGTAGCGAAATATCGATTTTGACAGATGACGTTTTTTTAGTTCACGTGTGAATTTACCCCACCCCCTTTGAGCAGTTGTTGTGGACTTATATAATTGAAAAAATAACTTTTTCAAGTAAGTAGCTAGTAGTTTGGTGTTTTATTCCTATCTTATAACAATTTGGGTCTTCGATTAACAAAAAAGAAGAAGATATGTCATATGTTTCGTCCATAAATGACTTTTTAAAAATGTTTTTTTGCCTGTTTTTAGACGTTCTCGTTGATATTTATGAATACGCAAATTATCTGATTTACAAATGGTCTTTATTTATGAAAGGACAATGCATAAGCTTCATTTTGATACCATCTTGGTTATTCTATTCCCAAAACTTTTAAAGATATCATGCCATTTCAAAGTTGAGATATAAAAAATGTACTTAGTTGACCTTTGACCTAATTACGAGAAAACGAGGCAAAATCAAAGGTGGCATCCGGCAGTTTCACATTACACATACATCAAAGATAACATATAGCATGGATGCCAACTCCTACTCTCCTATGCCATGGCCCGACAGTTTTTCTCCCAATGGACTCCAGACTACATTGTGTAACCGTCTTATCACGGGCATTTCCTGTGACTCAGTATCATGATCGCTAAAGGCCAGAAAAAAAAATACCTGTGTTTCTGGTTACCCGACCGTCCCTATTTTTTGGCGCCGACCCTACAGTTTTTTTATCAAAAATAAAAAAAATAAAAAAATAGTACGAAAAAGCTGGGTACGAAACGGTAATGTACGAAAAGATTGAGTACGAAACATGCGCTAAAACCCGTTTTGGCTATTCGTATTGGAAAATGCAGCCATGGGACAGAGCAGAAGTTATGAAAAACATTAATCATGACATGCTGCCAGCAGATTTGTTCTTCCAATACCACCCAGCCTCAGGAAAATTATAAAATTCAATCGTATGTAAACTCGTTATGGCAGAAAATATGTGTTTTCAATTTATTTTATTCAAAACAAACAAGTTAAGAAGATATCATGAGGTTGTTTACCTTCTCTCCTTGCAAAATCACTACAAATTAACTACTTGACAAAGTTAAAGATACCTTTAACATCGTCCAAACCACATGGGCAAAAAAAAAAAAAAAAAAAAAAAAAAAAAAAAAGAAAAGAAAAAATTTACCGACCTACCTACCCTAATTTTTTCAGCAGAGTAACCAGAAACACAGGTTTTTTTTTTTCTGGCCTTAATTCTCACATTTTCACACAAGGTATACTTTTTGCGTTCAGTCCCAATGTAAACAAAAAATAGTTTGTTCCCAATGACGTCACTTCCGGTAATTTGCGCAAGAGTTTTTCCCCTTAGATTTTTTTCGATTTTTTAGCAATGCCTGTTTGCCTCTTTAAAACATATTTTCACTGAACATACATCAATGGCATAGTAAAAATCGTATTTATAATGATATTTAATACTTAACAAGAGTTGCGCGCAACATGATGTCTCGCCTAAAGAAACATGTCCATCATACATGTTTCAAGCGACATTCATCTTGACAAAATCGAGGATTTATAGTCAAGCAAGACTGTCAATATATCGTACCGTAGCATTCGCAAAAGCAGAAACAACACAAAAGTTCATCATTTATTTAGGTCCTGCATTATTATCAGGAGTCAAACATTTAAAACTGAATGTGACAACATCATTACCGTAATTGATTAGTCAAAGTCTATAATGAACATTATGCAAAGTGCATGCCGGTACTCTAGACTATGGACTTAAAGATTGTTTTAAATAATAATTTTTGTTACAGTGTATTATAGGAAACTGTTAATGTTCCATCTATATTTATGAACTACTTCACCCTTAAATTGATAATTTTATACTTCATTATGTTTTAAATTAGGCCCCAAAGCCTGATGTACTCGAGTTCCCTTTAATACCTGATAGCTATCTGCAAAAAATACACATAGGACTTGATGTAAAATTCAAGTAATTTGCCAATTTGTATTGTTTCAGGAACTGACATGTTAATTAATCTGCATGTTTTATCAAGAAATGTCAACTCATATTAAAATTAATGTAATTCTGTTGCTGCTTTTAGCATGGCAGTATGTTACAATTGTAATGGCAAATTGTATACATTCATTCATTTCATTATCTTAAAGGGACATATGGCAATCTTGAAGTGTTTATGAAGCACTGCAATTATTGTTTCGATTTATATATATCCAGTATCATATTCACTTTAAATCTACTTGCATATAAATAAATTAAGTTTTCAATGTTTCTCACTGATTTTACCAAAAGTTAAAGATACATTATTAAAGTGCATTATTATCAACTGTTAATTATATGTAAAATAATTTACTTCATATTTATTTTAGTGTAATTAATATTAATGATTGAACAAATACAAGTTATGCAGAAAAACTAATGTGGCCTTGTGATTTTAAAATGTTCAGATTGTCATGTGTACCTTTACGAGAATTTATAATACAGATAAACCTTACTGGAGTATCAAATTACCCAGCTGCAAGCAATAAATTAAACCCCAGTGATGTGGTGGCTGTATACTGTAATTGCTTCAATTATCACTTATCAGGGAAAATGTCAATATATATAATTAATGTAATACTGTTCTGTGTACTGCTATGAAAGACGCATTTTTACTCAATTGTTATTAATTCTTAAACTTCCATAAATAGTAGCAATAACTGTTGCTTTTATCCAAGTTCATTTTCTGGCAGTCTGTTAGAATGGCAATTATATTTAACAGTCTAATCACCATGGCAAATGTTATAAAGACAGTATTTAAGGGAATTTGTAATATATTTTTTGAATTTAATAATTGAGTCAATAAGAAAAAGATTTGTTATTTGTTTAAACATATTTTTATCCAGAATATTTACAACCTCATATATGTTACACTGATTGGAATCATACATGCCAAATCTCCTGCATTCTCCGTGAGTCTCCCGGATTTGCCTTTGATCTCCCGATCACACGGAAGCCGCTCAAAACCTCCCGGAAATCAATTATTTGCCTAGTATAGTTGATTGTCTGCAATTTGTAATACACAGCATGTCTAACAATGAGGTTACAATTGCCTAGTATAGTTGATTGTCTACACAGCATGTGTTCAAAGCGTGTCTAACATGTCGCTTGTCTAATCGGTCAAGGCGGGGTTAAGATAATGCAACCAACCAATGAAATCGCTTCTAGCATCTCTAGCAAACGACGAGATTTATTGAAAGATGGCCGTGTAAACAAACCAACAAATTAGGATAATTAACACGTTGTTATGAAAACATTTGAAGTAGGTACATAATTAATTAAAGAATATATGTGCGATGCCGACAATTAGCGTTAACTACACCAATCACCAGGGGTTGATAATGATTGCATCAGGTTGTATTATTCTAAGTTGAGAAGGATTTTGCCGACATTCGGTAATTTTAACCATGTTTCGTCAGTTGTTTTCGGTCTTTAAGTGTTAATTGATTTTAATTGCACTACAGTGCATGTCAGGCCATATATAGTTGAATTTTAAGCATGTTCTGTCTCAAACGTGTTTCGTCATTCGTACAAGCACCATGTCTAAACGTCTGTTTAATTCGTCGGGAAATACGACTCCGTCGAAAAAGAAGAAATACTTTGTGTCAAATTATAAGATGTTGTGTAACATTATCAAATGAAAAAATAAAAGGTAATCACTAATCATAATCTTAATGTTGTGTGACATTGCAAAGAAATTCTAGGTGTAACATTGTTAGATGTTGTGTAACATTGTAAGGGGGTGAGGGTAATATATAAAACAATAAAATGTGATGTTCATTATTGTGTGTGTGACCAAAATGATAAGAAATTGATAGTTTATGCATATACTGTTATTTGTTTTCATCTACTTCATTATCACTATAATGAAATACAAAATAAAATTATAAATAAAGTAACAGTTGTCAACATTTATATACAATATTTGAACAAATGTGATGATTTCACGGCTTTTTGTAAATCTCCCTGATTTGGATCAAATCTCCCTGATTTGGAAGTCCAATCTCCCTGATGTGATGCCGGAAAATTTGGCATGTATGTGGAATTAAAGTAAAAAGTTAACCTTCCAAAGATAGACACTTTTGATAAACCTTTGCTGGAGTATCAAATTACCCAGCTTGTTGCAGTAGCTACATAAAAAAAGATAATGCAATTAAGTTCCTGTCAAACCTTATAAAACTCACATGAAAATTGGAATGTGTATGCATTTAAAATAGAATAAAGCTATACAGATTATGGCTGGACAAGAACAATGAGTTTATGGCTGGACAAGAACAATGTCCAGTGAGTTTATATATGAGATTTTGAACACTGTACATTGCTGCAGTGCTGAGAAAACAATGTGAAATTTGGAGAATATACATTTATTAAAGTGACCCTGACCTTGACCAAGGGTCAGTTGGAGGGCTGGAAGTCGCTTGGCTAGACAAGAACAATGTCCAGTGAGTTTATATATGAGATTTTGAACACTGTACATTGCTGCAGTGCTGCGAAAACAATGTGAATTTGGAGAATATACATTTATTAAAGTGACCCTGACCTTGACTAAGGGTCAGTTGGAGGGCTGGAAGTCGCTGAAATAAGAAGAACAATGACCAGTGAGGTTATATATGAAATTTGAACACTCTACTCCAAAGAACAACAAAGTTATAATAATTTAACGTACTTTAACACATTTTTTTTGGAGACGGTAGATGCCTTTAAGAGGAAACTGACCTTGACACAGGGTCAGCTGGAGACTGATAGTTACTGGAAAAAGAAGAACAATAACCAGTGGAGTTATATATGAAATTTGAACACTCTACTCCAAAGGAGAAATAAGTTATAAGAACTTAACCAAAATGTTAACCGAAATGTTAACCAAAATCTTAACCAAAATCTTAACCAAAATCTTAACAAAAATGTTCAAAATTTTAACGCAGACATATTGTATTATAACTTTCTAGTTCTTGGGAGTAGAATGTTCAAATTTCATATATAACCTCCTGGTCATTGCCTGTCTTAATGCTAATAACTTCCAGTCCTGCAACTGACCGTGGGTCAGAGTCAAGGTCAGTAAAATACATGTACCGTCAATATTTATGTTAAAATTTGGTGACGGTACACGTATTTAAGTGACCTTGACTATGACCCATGGTCAGTTGCAGGGCTGGAAGTTATTGGCATTAAGACGGGCAATGAGCAGGCGGTTATATATGAAATTTGAACATTCTACTCCCAAGGACAAAAAAGTTATAATACAATATGTTGACGCCGTCGAGTCCGCCAACATTAGCGGCACCTCTAGTCTCGCATTTTTTCCAAAGGCGAGACAAAAACATATCAAAAGCGGATTTGTTGATTTAAGACCACGTTCTGCTTTAAATGGATATTAAGAATCTCAACAAGTTTGGTAAAGATTGGATACAAAATAAAGATGCTAGAGTGTTGACAATGCAATATATAGCATTTTTTCATTTATTTTTCATTTAATCATAACTCTTGTGTTTAGTTTCCAATATAAGTGGATTTTATACTCGATCAAGCTTTAATCAATATTAAGACTGTGGCCAAATTTGATAAAGATTGGACACAAAATGAAGGTGACAGAGCAATGAAAAGACAAAACATAACATTTTCCAGTAAATCAAGGGGCATATTTTTGCATGTTTATTATCCAATGAATAGTGATTTAGTAGTGTTTTTTTTTGTGTTTTGAGCAAGATATTGTGAGATTCTAATTATCACATAAAACCCATAAAATTTGATGATATGTGAACTTTTCTCTGTGATGTCAGTTTACCTCGATATTACGAGTTCTTGTTACAAATAACAGGACACTTTAAACACAGTTATACCACCAGTGCCGTCGTTTACAGAAAATATGGAATGGTGTTGTTTCATTTCCAAAATGTAAATCATTGTTCAGAACAAATTGAAAATAAAAAAATAAATGTTTTGTTTCGTTTTCATTTTGGAAAAAGTTTTAGGGGTGACCCCTTAAAGATAGGGTCGGTCGGGCCGCCGGAAACACATGTATTTTTCTTTTTGGCCTCAAGAAATAAAATAGGAAATTAATTCGCGTTTCGAAATATGAGCAAATATATAACTTTAAGTTACATCAATTTCTACCCGTCAGTTTTTGAGATGTTGCTTAAAGATTCTTCTATTTTTCTATTTTCGGCGGCCATAATTGTTGATGGATCAGGACGATTTGTACAAATCTGAGAGAGGTCTAAGCAAGGATGCATACTGTGAAGTTTTTTCAAATTCTACCCAAAAGTTCATGAAAAGAAGCTGTTTAAAGATTTTTCTGTTTTTATTAACGGCAGCCATATTTGTTGATGAATCAGGACGGTTTGTATTAATCTGAGAGAGATCATGCAAGGATGCTTTTGTGAAGTTTCGTCAAATTCTACCCAGCAGTTTATGAGAAGTCGTTTAAAGATTTTTCTATTTTTTAGTAATGACAGTCATATTTGTTGATGGATCAATGTTGATATAAATATGAGACATTCAATTCAATTCAATTGTTTATCATCCGATTTTGATAATTCTTTCACCCTTATTCAAGTTTTTAGAAACTCAGAACTGGTTTGGCTGTGCCGCTCCATTCCTTTTAAATGCTTATTTGCTTCTGAATGGACGAGGATAGTTACTGTTTTCATTATTTCATTTTTTACTTTTTTGGTTCAGAGACAATGTGGTATGAGTGAATAGTTTCTTCTTTTTCTCCTGCTTGCCTCTTTATTACCATCCTGTCATAGGTAAACCTATTATTAGATAATTAAACCACTTAAACTGCCTGCATTTCCCCAGGCTATGTTAGAGGTGTCAACATTTCATGTCACAGTCAAGTGATAAGCAAGATTGGCTTTTCGACAAAAGATTTACAGTGATGCGGAAATTTTCGCAATATGTTGTCAAGTGAAGAAAACATGTTCAATGCGATTTTTACGTGAGGTTTTCACCAAATTCTGTGCGGCTGGGAGGAGGGTTATTCGTGAGATATCACATGTATGGGAACCAGCACCCTACCCTATGTGGGAAATGTCATTTTTGCTTGGCTAGATGGAATTGTAGGTGCACTGATTTTGGCGATGACTGGATGAAAAACAAAGAACATAATGTCAATGTAACACAATATGAATTAATTAGTGTGAATGAATTGTGTAGACATATAACATTGTTTTAAGTTGTTTTGAAATCTTGTTTTCTTTAAATATAAATTAACCTTAATTAAGCTGTTCTAATGAGTGTATCTTTTGGTTTCTTTATGCTTTTTTTTTTAGAATGGGGTCGATGTTAGCAGTGTTGACACAGCGTAAAGGAAACTACAACTACTTTGTAAGGGGTCGATAATAGCCTCCTTTACTCTACTATAAGGAAACACAAGCCCAAATCTGGTTGAGCTAGGAGAAATGTAAGAGAAACAGACCTGTAAACTCAGCTTTCAAGTTAAATTTGATGTGAAATGGGACATTGCACATTTTAAGGGCTATAATAATTTGAGTTCCAAGGGAACCCAGGGGGTATATGAACCAAAATTACTTAAGCAGCCATTAAGATAATACTATAAGGAACCTCACAGCCAAATTTGGTTGAGCCAGGACAAGAAATGTAAGAGATATAGACCTCTAAACACAGTTTACTTGCAGAGTTTGATGTGGACTGGGACACCGACACCAGGATAATTTACGTAAAACTTTATACTTCGAATAGGCAAGCTAAAAATGATCCACTCAAAATAGTTTTTCTTTGCTAACATTAAACATTATACTTAGTCAGCATGCTAAATATTAAAACAATCCATGTAAAAATGAATGAGTAGTTAAACTCACCGGATTTTGGTCGACGGATGGACGGACATGCCCAAACCAGTAAGCCCCATTCAACTTCAATGCTTTTCGGAGTGGTTATGAATCAGATTGCTTATTGTTGTTTTTAAACAAAATTATATGCAGCTCTGTGTGGCTCTGCTTTGTTAGGTTTAACACAGCTATCTATTTTAGTTGTAGCACTAGATAAAACAAAACCTCGGTCTGAGGGTGTCTCGCCCGTCGCGGCAAACCGCATATGAAATATTTTATTAAATTTGTGCTTAAATGATGGCCACCAAAGACAACACTTCATATGACCAAATATCAAACAAATAAAAGCGAGATAATCATAAGAAGTTAAGTTACTGAGGTGGTTTAACCAGGCAGTAGTTTTGGGGAAATAATGCAAAATATGACCTTGACCTTGGTATTATTTGCCATTCAGTGATGTCCACCAATGCCAACAATACATATGACCACGTATCAAAGACATAAAGTGAGACAATCACATAAAGTTAACTGAGGTTAAGTTACCTAACTAAGGTTAAGTTACCTAAGGTTAAATTTGGGAAATAACGCAAAATATGACCTTGACCTTGGTATTTTTTGTCGTCCAGCGATGTCCACCAATGCCAACAATATATATGACCAAGTATCAAAGACATAAATATAGAGACAATCACATAAAGATAACTGAGGTTGAGTTACCTAACCAAGGTTAAGTTTGGGGAAAATAATGCAAAATATGAACTTGACCTTGGTAAATTTTGTCGTTCAATGATGTCCACCAATGCCAACAATACATATGACCAAGTATAAACAAAGAAATTAAAAGTTAATGATGTTAAGGTTAAATAACGCAAAACATGACCTTGACTTTGGCATTTGTTGTAATCACATTCAGTTAACTGAGGTTAAGTTACCTAAGGTTAAATTTGGGAAATAACGCAAAATATGACCTTGACCTTGGTATTTTTTGTCGTCCAGCGATGTCCGCCAATGCCAACAATATATATGACCAAGTATCAAAGACATAAATATAGAGACAATCACATAAAGATAACTGAGGTTGAGTTACCTAACCAAGGTTAAGTTTGGGGAAAATAATGCAAAATATGAACTTGACCTTGGTAAATTTTGTCGTTCAATGATGTCCACCAATGCCAACAATACATATGACCAAGTATAAACAAAGAAATTAAAAGTTAATGATGTTAAGGTTAAATAACGCAAAACATGACCTTGACTTTGGCATTTGTTGCAATCACATTCAGTTAACTGAGGTTAACTTACCTAACCAAGGTTAACTTACCTAACCAAGGTTAAGTTTTGGGAAAATAATGCAAAATATGACCTTGACCTTGGTATTTTGGCATTACGTGATGTCCCTTGACCCAACAAAGCATCTGATAAAAGTTTCAGAAAAATTCGAGCAGCATCTGTTGAGTTATAGTTGATTTAAATGCGGCCGGAAAAGTGACTGCTATGTCTCGCTACCCACTATCGTGGGCGAGACAACAAAAGGATTAAATCTGTCCTCAGAAAAGGTTCTGCAACGTGAACAAGATATATAGGAGTTTAAAAGCAGTAAGTGACAGATAAAATCTAAAATCAAAGCATTCAATTCTGGTGTCGTCAAAACTCTTTATATAATTTATATGGTTCATTTCCTGATTACCACTTGGCAAAGAATGGTTTACAATTTCTATCGCATGTTACATCAAACTGCGTAAATTGCCACGCAAAACTGTCGGTGTTGCAGTATAACAAGGGGACGCAACTAATCATTCCAAAAACTGGTGTTGCAAAAACTTCCTCCTCGGCAAATTACCTATTGCAAAATAGTATTTTCATATCGCATTTTACTCTTGCTCCCACTTATTTCAAGCCCTGAGAGCTAAAAACAAAGACAAAAAACCCTTATTTCAAAACAAAATGAAACAATACCAGAAGACATGAGGAATGGGTCAACTCCTACCCTTCCCCCTACAGGCAGCATCTTAGACAACCAATCTCCCTGACTTGATGTGCTTGCTAGACCTGAAATAATACAAAGCTTCTCTAAATATGTCTATAAAGCATAACAGTATGTTGCTTTAATATTAATGTAGAAGATTGTTTTATTACATTGCACACAGTATGAACCGTTAAATTGGCGAGTAAAGTGGTAGAAATGTATTACTCTTAAAGGTCCCATTACTCTTGTTATTAAACTCATTCACGACTGACAGGTAGCCATTTAGACAACTTTTCTGAATGCTAACTCATCAATTAGAGTCCTTGCTGATAACACGTAATAATCTACTACAAGGTCCTAGTGAGTGTGTGTGACCTGTGACAACTGCACATGTTGGATCAGGGATGCCAACATGTGCAATCATTATAGCAAAAGGACAGTCAAGCACAAGTCTGTTACTTTTTACCCCCTTACTTTTAAATACTTAAAACATATCTTGAAGCAAGTATAGTCCCCATACACATTTACAATTTCTGACATTCAAATTGGCAGAGCAGTCTTTTCTCAGTTTGACATACATGTAACAACAAAATGTACCATCAAACAAGAGGTCAATCAACTTGAAGCTCTACTGATATATTTTGATAGCCAGATCAGCCATGAGAACCTCTGAAGTGTTATGGAAATAGGACCACTTTCAGAGAAGTAGTTGCCACAAGTTTTCTCTAAATAACTCTATGTAAACAAAGACGGCCACTGGCAGCCATGTTTCATATTGAATCAAAATGAATTTTGTTTAGGAGCAACTACATGTCATGGCAGTCATTTTAGTAAAAGTTCCAAATCAATACCACTTATGGTTTTTGAGAAGTAGTCGCTACAAAGTCACATTTTTAAAATCTATTTTTAGCAGTGTAGGCCATCTTGAATTTCCTACTGACATGAATTTTTGCTAGGATCAACTAGAGATTAAGAGCAACATTCCGGTCAAGTTTCATGAAATTCCATCAGGTAGTTTCAGAGGGGTAGTCTTTCCTATATAAGTTTTTCCTATATAACTCTATGTAAACAAAGATGCATAATAATCCTGCATTATATATATATATATGACCAGCGGCCATGTTTGACATCCAATCAAAATAAACTTCGGTTAGAACCAACTACATGTCGTGGCAGTCATTTTCGTAAAGGTTCCAAATCAATATCACTTATGGTTTTTGAGAAGTAGTCGTCACAAAATCAATCCAATCTTTACCAAACTTTACCAGATTGTTAATATCAATGAAAGCTCAGACAAGTTCGATTGGGCGGCCATCTTGAATTTCCGGTTGACCTGAATTTTTGCAAGGATCAACTAGACATCAAGAGCAACATTTCTGTGAAGTTTGATGAAAATCCACCAAGTAGTTTCAGAGGAGTAACTGCCACAAGTAAACAAAGATTGCCGCTGGCGGCCATGTTTGACATCGAATCAAAATGAATCTTGGTTAGGACCAAGTACATCTCGTACCAGTCATTTTGGTAAAGGTTCCAATTCAATATCACTTATGGTTTTTGAGTAGTCGCCACAGTCGCAATTTTTAAAATCTATTTTTAGCATTGGCAGCCACCTTGAATTCCCTACAGACCCGAGTTTTTGCTAGGATCAACTAGACATCAATAGCAACATTCCTGTCAAGTTTCATGAAATTTCACCAAATAGCTTCAGAGAAGTAGTCTCCACAAGTTTTTCCTATATAACTATATGTAAACAAAGATGGCCTCTGGCGGCCATGTTTGACATCCAATCAAAATGAACTTTGGTTAGGACCAACTACATGTCGTCCCAGTCATTTTGGTAAAGGTTCCAATTCAATAACACTTACGGTTTTTGAGAAGTAGTCGCCACAAAGTCACATTTATAAAATCTGTTTTTAGCAGTGGCGGCCATCTTGAATTTCCTATCAACCTGAATATTTGCTAGGATCAACTATCATCAAGAACAACATTCCTGTCAAGTTTTTACTATACTATGTAAACAAAGATGGCTGCTAGTGGCCATGTTTGACATTCAATCAAATTGAACTTTGGTTAGGATCAACTACATGTCGTGGCAGTCATTTTGGTAAAGGTTCCAAATCAATATCGCTTATGGTTTTAGAGAAGTAGTCGCCACAAAATATATTTTTAGCTGTGGCGGCTATCTTGAATTTCCAGCCGACCTGAATTTTTGCTAGGATCAACTAGACATCAAGAGCAACATTCCTGTGAAGTTTCATGAAAATCCGTCAAGTAGTTTCAGAGGAGTTATCGCCACAAGTTTTTCCTATATAACTCTATGTTTGACGTCCAATCAAACTGAACTTTGGTTAGGACCAACTACATGTCGCACCAGTCATTTTGGTAAAGGTTCCAATTCAATATCAATTACGGTTTTTGAGAAGTAGTAGCCACAGTCACATTTTTTAAAATCTATTTTTAGCCGTGGTGGCCATCTTGAATTTCCTACTGACCTGAATATTTGCTAGGATCAACTAGACATCAAGAGCAACATTCCTGTGAAGTTTCTTGAAAATCCGTAATGTAGTTTCAGAGGAGTAGTCGCAACTAAAAAGTTTACGGATGAACAACAGAATCCGCACCACGGCATAAGCTCTGCTGATCTTTGATCAGTAGAGCTAAAAACAACTGACCAACAATCTTTTAAAGGGACACTGTCCGTAACTTTTAGCTTATAAAACACACACTAATTTTGTTCGCAAACATTACACACCAAACATTACTGAATATTTACTAATTAAAGCAGGATTGTTTGACTGAATTCAATCGCGGTACAAAAAAAAGAGAAACCATTTCAGGCGTTTGAACTCGCAGCCCAAACTAAAATTACACTCGCGGTAATAATAGTGAGCGTAAAGTGGTTGACCTAGCTCCCGACTGAGCTAAGCGGGCTATACATGTTAAGTACTAAAGACTATGGTGAAAACCTAATGCGCTAATGTAAGTCACGTGATCGCAGAAATGGTAAATACGGTGGGTCCCACTTTATTTACAAATAATAATTTAAGCTTTTTTTTTTTCAAACTCACGAATGTATTACTACAGACTTCTTAGTGTCTATGCTCATATTTCATGTATATATTTCACTGAATAAAAGTCAGACAGTTATTTGGTTATGCTCAATATCTGCTTACTTACGGACAGTGTCCCTTTAAATGGCTTAAGCATGTCAAATAAACAATACCATCTTTCATAAGTGTCCAGTTAGCATCTAGCTGTTTCTCTGCCTGTAAGAAGTAACGGCCATCTGTCCACAATGCTGCTTGGGTCTCTGTGATCACTGCTGTGCCTGTATAACACAGTTAAATAACACTTACAGTGATGTGCCTGTATAACACAGTTAAATAACACTTACACCTCTGTGCCTGTATAATATGGTTAAATAACACTTACACCTCTGTGCCTGTATAACCTAGTTAAATAACACTTACAGTGATGTGCCTGTATAACACAGTTAAATAAAACTTACACCACTGTGCCTGTATAACATGGTTAAATACCACTTACACCTCTGTGCCTGTATAACATGGTTAAATAACACTTACAGTGATGTGCCTGTATAACACAGTTAAATAACACTTACATATCTGTGCCTGTATAACACAGTTAAATAACACTTACAGTGATGTGCCTGTATAACATGGTTAAATAACACTTACACCTCTGTGCCTGTATAACCTAGTTAAATAACACTTACAGTGATGTGCCTGTATACCACAGTTAAATAACACTTACATCTCTGTGCCTGTATAACACAGTTAAATAACACTTACAGTGATGTGCCTGTATAACATGGTTAAATAACACTTACACCTCTGTGCCTGTATAACCTAGTTAAGTAACACTTACAGTGATGTGCCTGTATAACACAGTTAAATAACACTTACACCACTGTGCCTGTATAACATGGTTAAATAACACTTACACCTCTGTGCCTGTATAACATAGTTAAATAACACTTACAGTGATGTGCCTGTATAACACAGTTAAATAACACTTACAGTGATGTGCCTGTATAACATGGTTAAATAACACTTACACCTCTGTGCCTGTATCACATGGGGGGGTTATATTAACATTCTAAACAAATATGGTAAAGATCAGATAAACAAGAGGCCAAGAGGGCCTGTGGACGCTCTACTTGCTAATATGGCTCTTATAACATCAATGAAGCGAGTGACTATCGTCTTAAAGAGGCAAAATATAGCATTTTTAACTAAATCAAGAGCCATAACTCTATCATTACTGGTCCGATCTGGATGGTTTTCGAACTTGGCCAGTAGAGATAATAAAAAATTAATATAAAAATAATCAAAGAAGAAAAAAAAATCAAAAAATCTGGTAAAGTTTGGTAAAGATCAGATGAACAAGAAGCAGTCAGAGGGTCTTGTGCAAAATTAACAATTCAGAAGCTGCACAGTTGTCGAAGGTTACTGTTTTGTCAACACAATAATTGCACACACAAATGTCAACTGCTGTTAAAGGTTACTGTGTTTCGTCAACATAATAATTGCAAAAATTTCAAAGAAATAAAGTTGTTATTAGCCAGTTTGTTAATTCTGAAGTTATTGAAGAAACAGTTATCTTTGAATGTACTAGGGCTGTGGATCGTCGGGTAAGTGGCGATCCGATCTGATCCACGAGTCAGTGCTTACGATTCATAGATCAAACCACGAATCAGCTTTTACAAGAAAGAAAAATGGCTGTCATGAAGACAATTTACTATCATAAGTTAATAATAGCATCACATACTTTGTGAAACACTAATAAATATTTGCAGCACCCCAGGTAAACAGCATAAACATGATATATATATCATTTTTTCAAAATGTTTATGCTGTTTACCAGGGGTGCTGCAAACATAACTTATATAATTTACAAATTTTCATAATGTCAATACATCCAGCTTGATTCTGCTTCTTGCTGCAACTTGCATGTTGTTTTCTTTTCTGATTGTAGTAATGGAAAAGAGTGTACATACATAATCAGTGATTTAAAATAGCAACAGACAAAAAGATCACTTTCACTTTGATACAACGCTGCAAAAACATGATCAAGTTGGCTACTGATTCATTGTTTCAATCGGATTATGCATGCTCTACTGCGCATCTGAGCAGGGGGGGAAATGCGACATTTCATCATTAAATAAAGAAAGCATCAATCATAAGTAGAATATATTTAATTCTATAATTATGAATTTGTATTTCTTTTCGTTTTTGGTGACTTTAAACAAAGTGTACTTCGACAATTTCTGTTTTAGATTTTATTCAAATGTAAACATGATGCTAGCTCTACTTATTGTAATGTTTACTTCCGGTTAGCAAATATGGCGCGTATAACCTCTACTAACCAGCATTATAATGGCCCAAAGGAATCTATTTGGCGCTCTAATCAACTTGTTTTATGGAATTCTCATAAGGTAAATATAAATAAAAAATATCGCGATCCAGCGATCTCGGAAGTGACGAATATTCGTATCCGAATTTCTGGCTGAACTCGTGGATATTCGAGTACTAGGTTACTCGCAGCAGCCCTAGAATGTACCCATATGAAAGGTTGAATGTAGCCTGCAAGGAATGTTGAATACCTTATCATGTTTAGCTGCAAAATATGTCACAACTCCGCCGTTACTGGTCCAATCTGGCTGGTTTTCGAACTTGGCCAGAAGAGATAATAAAATAATAAAAGATTTTTTTTTTTATTGATTTTTTTTTAAATATTAAAAAAATAAACAAATAAAACAATAATAAAAGGAAAAAAAAGGAAAAAAATCTGGTAAAGTTTGGTAAAGATCAGATGAAAAACGAAGGCCCTATCGCCTTAACAAGGCAAAATAGAGCATTTTTAACCAAGGGCCATCAGGCTAGTTTTCGAACTTGTCCGAGCTTTTATTGACATTAACAATCTGGTAAAGTTTGGTAAAGATCGAATGAAAAATGAAGGCCCTATCGTGTTAACGGGGCAAAATATAGCATTTTTAACCAAATCAAAGGCCATAACTCCACTGTTACTGGTCCGATCTGGCTGGTTTTCGAACTTGTCCGAGCTGTCTTAAAGACATTATCTATAGTTTTTTCTGCATACCAGATTTTCTTTAAATTTTTTTACAGTAAGTCTGTTATATATATAGACAGAAAAGGCAAAAATAATGGTAGGTCACCATGATTGTTAAAATTTTAAAAAATAATTTGTAATGCCACCATCATGTCAATCTGTCCAAAAAGTTGAACAAGTCCATGAAATAGCTAAATAAGACATTTTTGAAGTCTAATCATTTATTCATTGGTCACACTTCTGCTAAAATTGTATTAAAGTAAAGAACATTTAATTACAATAACATTTAAAGCTCATCTATTTGTTAAACCTATATTTTTTTACAAAATCTGTTGAGACCATTACCACAATTTATGCACAAATTATCCCATAATGATACAATTTCCTTTTTTTTTTGTATGTTCCCAATAATAGAATTTGTTTAAACATTCTAAGCACATAGTTTAACATATATAAAAACAAAATGTGCAATAAAAATGTTAGGTCCCCATGCTTGTTTAGAAATTTTATTTGAAACCCTACCCCTATGCTAAAAGGCCAAGTTTTGTATGAAATTATATAACAAGAGGTCAATGACCTTGAAGCTCTACTGATTGATTTTGATTTCAGGAAGTAGTCGCTACAGACTTGTTTTTTTTGAAAAATTATTTTTAGCCGTGGCGGCCATCTTGAATTTCCGGCCGACCTGAAATTTTGCTAGGATCAATTAGACATATAGAGCAACATTCCTGTGAAGTTTCATGAAAATCCGTCAAGTAGTTTCAGAGGAGTAGTCGCTACAAGTTTTCATCATATAACTCTATGTAAACAAAGATGGCCACTGGCAGCCATGTTTAACGTCGAATCAAAATAATGTTTGACTCTGATAACCATCATGTCATGCTGATCATTTTACAAAAAGTCCCATATCAATATCACTTATAGTTTTCAAGATGTAGTCGCTACAAACTTCTTTTTTGAAAATCTATTTGTAGCTGTGGCGGCCATCTTGAATTTCTGGCCGATCTGAAATTTTGCTAGGATCAATAAGACATTAAGAGCAACATTCCTGTAAAGTGTCATGAAAATCCACCAAGTAGTTTCAAAGGAGTAGTTGCTACAAGTTTTTACTATATAACTCTATGTAAACAAAGATGGCCGCTGGCAGCAATGTTTAACGTTGAATCAAAACAATTTTTGACAAGGACCAACATCATGTCATGCTGATCATTTTAGAAAAAGTACCATATCAATATCACTTATAGTTTTCAAGAAGTAGTCGCTACAAACTTGTATTTTGAAAATTTATTTTTAGTCGTGGCGGCCATCTTGAATTTCCGGCCGACCTAAAATTTTGCTAGGATCAATTAGACATCAAAAGCAACATTCATGTGAAGTGTCATGAAAATCCGTCAAGTAGTTTCAGAGGAGTAGTCGCTACAAGTTTTCATTATATAATTCTATGTAAACAAAGATGGCCGCTGGCAGCCATGTTTAACGTCGAATCAAAACGATTTTTGACAAGGACCAACATCATGTCAAGCTGATCATTTTAGAAAAAGTCCCATATCAATATCACTTATAGTTTTCAAGAAGTAGTCGCTACAAACTTGTTTTTTAAAAACCTATTTTTAGATTTGGCGGCCATCTTGGATTTCACATCAACATGAATTTTTGCTAGGATCAACTAGACTTCATGGGCAACATTTCTGTAAAGTTTCATTGAAATCCATTCAGTAGTTTCAGAAGAGTTGTCGCTACAAAAAAAAGTTTACGGACAGACGGACGACGCACGCCGCACCACGGCATAAGCTCTGCTGATCTCTGATCAAAGTTCACACATCTGTCTTGTCATGACCATTTGCCTAAATGTACTACTGACATGTGTGTACACCATGTATTGTGTGTCTATTGACAAAGCTTTCTTTTCTTTGCCAATGCCTCTGTTTTATTTTGCAAGTAATTTCTAGTATTTTTTTTTTCAAAATATTGACAAGCTTTGAAGTAAACAAACTACCTTCATTTCTTCTTCTTTTTTTTTCAAATGACCAGATATTATCCCAACATTGCTATTTATTTTATTTATTAAGGCACAAACTTAAATCAAATGATAATCAAAACAATTATACTTACTTACGCAAAACAAACAAACTCTTGTGTCATGATGAGAACATCGCGTCTTGAACAATACACGTAAGCCTATACACAAACTGCCAATATTAACAAACTTTCCAGTTCAACTGCTTTAAGTTACATTCTCCCATCCCAATTATCTCCCAATTACTGATTAATCTACAACAACCCCACATAATCCAATCTACTCGTAATAATTGCAATTTGTTGTCAACAACCAACTTATCACACAGCATGTTATCGCACCTTCTGCATACTGCATAGATCAGTCACGTGTTACTTGTGTGTATTGTTTGACGCGAGTTTATGAATTTGTGTACGGTGCGCATAAGGGTTTTTAAAGGCGGTGTTTGCCTTCAGATCAAAGCACCGCGCTCTGGTTTTTAAGCATAGCGGCGCAGTTTAGGCACCACGGGACTATAGCGACTCCCCAGTCAGAACAGGTGCTCCGACAGTGTATTACGTGCGGTGAAAGAACAGATTTTGCATCCTTACCCCCACCCCCACCCCACCCCCTAAATATTTTCTCATCGGATTTAGACGTTTCAGAAAATTGACCCCTGGGGCTATAAAATCCGCGGAAATCCGCGAATCCGAGGAAAATTCTCATCCCTGAATCTGGTAAAGTTTGGTAAAGATCAGATGAAAAATGAAGGCCCTATCGTCTTAACGAGACAAAAGATAACGCCCGACGATGGACGGACGACAGACAACTCGGCATCCCATAAGCTCTGATGGCCTGTAGAGCTAACAAGAGGTCAATGACCTTGAAGCTCTACTGATTGATTTTGATTTCAGGAAGTAGTCGCTACAAACTTGTTTTTTTAGCCGTGGTGGCCATCTTGAATTTCCGGCCGACCTGAAATTTTGCTAGGATCAATTAGACATCAAGAGCAACATTCCTGTGAAGTTTCATGAAAATCCGTCAAGTAGTTTCAGAGGAGTAGTCGCTACAAGTTTTCATTATATAACTCTATGTAAACAAAGATGGCCGCTGACTGCCATGTTTAACATCAAATCAAAAAGATTTTCAACAAGGACCAATATCATGTCATGCTGATCATTTTAGAAAAAGTCCCATATCACTTATAGTTTTCAAGAAGTAGTCGCTATAAACTTGTTTTTTAAAAATCTATATTTTTGCTAGGATCAACCAGACATTATGGGCAACATTCCTGTAAAGTTTTATGAAAATCCATCCAGTAGTTTCAGAGGAGAAGTTGCTACAAAAAAAAATTACGGACAGACGGACAGATAGACAGACAGACGACAGACCATGGCATAAGCTCTGCTGATCTGTGATCAGTAGAACTAAAAACATTAAATTTAAATACTCCTAAATTACCTGCTGATCCGTCAAATCCAGATATAAATGGTCGCCTACAGTCACATGGCGCAATATATTCACTCTGAAACAGAATTATACAAGCGTAAGCCCCAATAACTACATTTATCATACCATGTAATCATATCATTGAAATCAAACATTATCATGAATTAATTTAACAATTCATTTATGAAGTATTTTAAGACAGGGTAGGTATTTCATAGTATCAATAGTGGTTACCAGCTTTCAGGGGCTAGGTTGCCTTCAATTCAAGAAAGAGCTCCGCTAAAATGAGAATAATTAAAACCATGGTTGCAGCCTGGGCTGTCAAATATATTTTACTAACAAGAGGGCCAACAAAGCCCTGAATCATTCACCTGATGATCTTCACAAAGATGAACAAATTTCATAACAGAATTAGATTACGCAGTTGATGGCGTGCCATCGCAAATTCCCACACTCGCCTTAAAGTGTTCAGGTACAGTAAGTGTCTATACAGTTATAGGGTGTGAATCTCAACAGTTTCTAAGTTATGACCCAGGCGTTACGTCCCCATCGGTGGAAATGGACACTGGAGCCAATGATGGTTGTATAGTTGTATCAGTCTGTTCAAGCACAGTAAGTGTACATAAGGTTATAGGGTGGGCAATTCAACAGTTCCCAAGTTATGGCCCTGGGCTTATGTCCCCAGGGGTGGGGATATAATCCAGGGCTGATTTTTGGATGGTTGTATATGTCAGTTCATGCCCAGTAAATGTATATATTGTTATAGTGTGGGGATCTCAATGGTATAACCCAAGGGCTATATCCCCAGGGGTGGGGATGGACCCTGGGGCTGATTCTGGTTGGATGGTTTTATCCGTCTGTTAATACTCAGTAAGTGTATAATGGTAGTTTCAGAGAAGAAAATGTTTTTTCCCCATATGTATAAGTCTTATGTAAAACATAAAACCTGGGGTGGGGCCAAATTTGACCCCATGGTCTCTATTTGGACAAGCTTGATAGAGAACCATATTAAGCTTATGGTACATGCAAAATATTAGACTAGCTCATGTAGTTTCAGAGAAGATTTGTTAAGATTTTCCTTTATAACTGTAAAAAAGCTCCATGCCTTGTTGTTTTAGAGAATACATTTTTTTATGCTCTCTTGACATTTGGGACTAGGACACATTTGACCATGGTCACCATTTAAACAACTTGGTAGAGTATCTGTGGCTAGGCCAAATTTGGCCCCATGGTCACCATTTGTATAAACTTGGTAGAGGACCATAAGCTTATGCTATATGCAAAATATTATACCTTCAGCTTTTGTAGTTTCAGAGAAGATTTTTTTAAAGATATTCCTATAATAACATGTACAAGTCTGACCCCCTGGGCTTGCCAGAATTGACCCCAGCATCATCATTTTGGAAAAGGACCATACGCTTATGCTACATGCAACATATGAGAGCTCTGTGCCTTGTGGTTTCAGAGAAGAAGATTTTTCAAGGTTTCAACCTTTATGATAATGGCCCCCATCACTGATCTATATTTAACAAATTGGAAAAACATTGACCTCATGAAGGATCAACCATGTGAAGTTTGGTCAAAATTGTCCAAGCAGTTTATGTGGAGAATTTGTTTAAACAAAAGTTTACAGACGGACGGACAAAAAGCGGTCACATTCAGCCTTCATCTCAGGTGAGCTAAAAATGAGAACATTTCAAAATAATAGGTTAAAATCTAACACATTCTAAGAGATCATCAACAATCTGTTGGGGTACTGATCGTGATGTAAAATACATGATAATTTATATGTATACTTATACTGTTGAAAATGTTGAAACCAAGGCTTCACTAGCAAGTAGAGAAATCAAACGATTATAATACCTTATAAAAAGGCGATAATTAACTCTAAACCAGAAACACATGTGCCCTGGCCTTGTTCCAGAATGTACTGAATGACACATTACTATTGTTAGTAGGGTAGACATGCAAAGCTTGGTAAATACAGGAACAGGTTATAGGGAATGTAATATCAACAAAAAATGTCACCAATAAGTGACAAATGCTCCCGAAAATTTTGACTCATTTGACCTCCAAGCGTGACCTTGATCTTTGAGGTATGGACCCAATTCTTGCACATGACACACCTTCTCATTTTGGTTAACATTTGTGAGGAGTTTCATGGAAATCCCTTCGGTTCTTTCAAAGTTATGGCTGAGACATGATTGTTCCTAACAGAAGGATGAACGAACGGACAAACAGTGCAATTACTATATGCCTATATATACTTTTTATAAGGCTTGTAAATATTTGAAGGGGTAGTGTTTGTTAAATCATTAAACAATACAGGTTTTTTGTGGCCATGTTTGGAGGAGGTAAGTTTGAACTCCAAGCAGAACTTACAATTGCCACAGTAAACACATTTTATTTTCAATACTTCTCAAATGAAAATCATTTTTGAAAAAAGGGTAGCATTTCTGTAAAGTTTCATGAAATTCCTTTAAGTAGTTTTAGAGGAGTATATAGTTGCCACAAGTTTTTCCTATATAACTTTGTGTAAACAAAGACGGCTGCTGGGGGCCATGTTTGACATCAAACAAGAGGTCAATGACCTTGAAGCTCTACTGATTGATTTTGATTTCAGGAAGTAGTCGCTACAAACTTGTTTTTTGAAAATTTATTTTTAGCCGTGGTGGCCATCTTGAATTTCAGGCCAGCCTGAAATTTTGCTAGGATCAATTAGACATTAAGAGCAACATTCGTGTGAAGTTTCATGAAAATCCGTCAAGCATTTTCAGAGAAGTAGTCGCTACAAGTTTTCATTATATAACTCTATGTAAACAAAGATGGCCACTGACAGCCATATTTAACGTCGAATCAAAACGATTTTTGACAAGCACCAAAATCATGTCATGCTGATCATTTTAGAAAAAGTCCCATATCAATATCACTTATAGTTTTCAAGATGTAGTCGTTACAAACTTGTATTTTAAAAATCTATTTTTAGCTTTGGTGGCCATCTTGGATTTCACATCAAAATGAATTTTTGCTAGGATCAACTAGACTTCATGGGCAACATTTCTGTAAAGTTTCATGAATATCCATCCAGTAGTTTCAGAGGAGTAGTCACTACAAATAAAAGTTTACGGACAGACTGACGGACAGACGGACGCCGCACCACGACATAAGCTCTGCTGATCTCTGATCAGTCGAGCTAATAAAAAACAAGAGGGCCAAGATGGCCCTAAATCGATCACTTGAGAATCTCTGCAATGATGAAAAAATTGTTCTCTTACAAATGCTGCTTGAAGATGTTTTTAAGACTTTCCTTATGTAAGTCTATGTAAAAACATGCACAATTTTTACATACAAACTTTATACCCAAGGGTTGCAGCCATATTTGACCCCAGGGACTTCAAATGAGTAAACTTGATAGACCAGGGGTTAGCGACAATTAATAATAATAAACAAGAGGTCAATGACCTTGAAGCTCTACTGATTGATTTTGATTTCATGAAGTAGTCGCTACAAACCTTTTTTTTTAAAAATTATTTTTAGCCGTGACGGTCATCTTGAATTTCCAGGCCGACCTGAAATTTTGCTAGGATCAATTAGACATTAAGAGCAACATTCCTGTGAAGTTTCATGAAAATTCGTCAAGTAGTTTCAGAGGAGTAGTCGCTACAAGTTTTCAATATATAACTCTATGTAAACAAAGATGGCCGCTGACAGCCATGTTTAACATCGAATCAAAACGATTTTTGACAAGGACCAACATCATGTCATGCTGGTTATTTTAGAAAATGTCCCATATCAATATCACTTATAGTTTTCAAGAACTACCGTAGTCGCTACAAACTTGTATTTTGAAAATCTATTTTTAGCCATGGCGGCCATCTTGAATTTCCGGCCGACCTGAAATTTTGCTAGGATAAATAAGACATCAAGAGCAACATTCCTGTGAAGTTTCATGAAAGTAGTTTCAGAGGAGTAGTCGCTACAAGTTTTCATTATATAACTCTATGTCAACAAAGATGGCCACTGGCAGCCACGTTTAACGTCGAATCAAAATAATGTTCAACTCGGATAACCATCATGTCATGCTGATCATTTCAGAAAAAGTCCCATATCAATATCACTTATAGTTTTCAAGAAGTAGTCGCTACAAACTTATTTTTTAAAAATCTATTTTTAGCTGTGGCGGCCATCTTGAATTTATGGCCGATCTGAAATTTTTCTAGGATCAATTAGACATTAAGAGCAACATTCCTGTAAAGTTTCATGAAAATCCGCCAAGTAGTTTCAGAGGAGTAGTCGCTACAAGTTTTTTCTATATAACTCTATGTAAACAAAGATGGCCGCTGGCAGCCATGTTTAACGTCAAATCAAAATGATTTTTGACAAGGACCAACATCATGTCATGCTGATCATTTTAGAAAAGTCCCATATCTATATCACTTATAGTTTTCAAGAAGTAGTCGCTACAAACTTGTATTTTGAAAATCTATTTTTAGCTTTGGCGGCCATCTTGGATTTCACATCAACATGAATTTTTGCTAGGATCAACTAGACTTTATGGGCAACATTTCTGTAAAGTTTCATGAATATCCATCCAGAAGTTTCAGAGGAGTAGTCGCTACAAATAAAAGTTTACGGACAGACGGACGGACGGACAGACGGACGGACAGACGGACGCCGCACCACGGCATAAGCTCTGCTGATCTCTGATCAGTAGAGCTAAAAACAAGAGAACAAGAGGGCCTATGGAAGCTCTACAAGCTAAAATGGCTTTTATATCAAGGGGTGTTATCATTAAATTCCTTTCAATACCTTTTTACAAGTGCAAAACACAACAACACTATCAACCGAAATTTAAACCCACAACTCCATGCTAACAATGTAAAAGAAGATTTTTTAAGTTTTCCCTATATAAGTCTATGTAAAACATGCAAAATCTTTATATACAAACTTGAGAAAAATTAACAAAAGAAACTAGAGGTCAATGACCTTGAAGATCTACTGATAGGTTTTTGATAGCTAGATCAGCATTCCTGTGAAGTTTCATGAAAATCCGCCAAGTAGTTTCAGAGGAGTAGTCGCTTCAAGTTTTCATTATATAGCTCTATGTAAACAAAGATGGCCGCTGGCAGCCATGTTTAACATCGAATCAAAATAATGTTCGAATCGGATCAACATCATGTCATACTGATCATTATAGGAAAAGACGCATATATATCAATATCACTTATAGTTTTCAAGAAGTACTCGCTACAAACTTGTTTTTTGAAAATATTTTTAGCTGTGGTGGCCATCTTGAATTTCCGACCAATGTTGCTAGTATCATTTAGACTTCAAATGAGCAAACTTGATAGACCAGGGGGTTAGAGACAATTAATAATAATAAAGAATAAGGGAACAAGAGGGCCTGTGGAAGCTCTACAAGCTAAAATGGCTTTTATATCAAGGGGTTTTATCATTAAATTCCTTTCAATACCTTTTTACAAGTGCAAAACACAACAACACTCTCAACCGAAATTTAAACCCACAACTCCATGCTAACAATGTAAAAGAAAATTGTTTAAGTTTTCCCTATATAAGTCTATGTAAAACATGCAAAATCTTTATATACAAACTTAAATTGAGAAAAGTTAACAAAAGAAACAAGAGGTCAATGACCTTGAAGCTCTACTGATAGGTTTTTGATAGCTAGATCAGCATTCTCTGTGAAGTTTCATGAAAATCATTCAAGTACTTTCGAAGAAGTAGTCGCTACAAGTTTTCATTATTTAAATCTATGTAAACAAGCGGCCATGTTTAATGTCAAATCAAAATAATTTTGACTAGGATCAACATCATGTCATACTGATCATTTTAGAAAAAGTCCCATATTAATATCACTTATAGTTTTCAAGAAGTAGTCGCTACAAACTTGTATTTTGAAAATCTATTTTTAGCCCTGGTGGCCATCTTAAATTTCCACCTTGAATTTTGCTAGGATCAATAAGTCATCAAGAGCAACATTTCTGTGAAGTTTCATGAAAATCCGTCAAGTAGTTTCAGAGGAGTAGTAGCTACAAGTTTTTACTAAATAACTCTATGTAAACAAAGATGGCCGCTGGCAGCCATGTTTAACGTCGAATCAAAACGATTTTCGACAAGGACCAACATCATGTCATGCTGATCATTTCAGAAAAAGTCCCATATCAATATCACTTAGAGTTTTCAAGAAGTAGTCACTACAAACTTGTTTTTTAAAAATCTATTTTTTAGATTTGGCGGCCATCTTAGATTTCACATCAATATGAATTTTTGCTAGGATCAACTAGACTTCATGGGCAACAATTCAGTAGTTTCAAAGGAGTAGTCGCTACAAAAAAAAGTTTACGGACAAACAGAATGACGTACAGACGAACGACGGATGCCGCACCACGGCAAAAGCTCTGCTGATCTCTGATCAGTAGAGCTAAAAATGAAAAGAAAATGACCCCAAATCCCGGCCGCCCCACCCACCCTCGGTCCTAAGGCAGACTTTCGAAATTACGAAATATAAAAATCGTTTGATATGTTGTTTATCTTTTATAGACGATTACATATACCAAGTTATCTGCACAAATATGAAACAAGAGGCCCAAGAGAGCCTGTGGATGCTCTACTTGCTAATATGGCTCTTTAATATAAATATAACTTCAATGAAGCGAGCGACTATCGTCTTAAAGAATGAAGCGAGCGACTATCGTCTTAAAGAGGCAAAATATAGCATTTTTAACTAAACCATTACTGGTCCGATCTGGCTGATTTTCGAACTTGGCCATAAGAGATAATAAAAATTAAAAAAAATAATAATAATAATAAAAAAAAAAAAAAAAGTAAAAAAATCTTGTAAAGTTTGGTAAAGATCAGATGAGAAATGAAGGCCCTATCGCCTTAACAAGTTTTCAAACTTGTCCGAGCTTTTATTGACATAAACAATCTGGTAAAACTTGGTAAAGATCGGATGAAAAATGAAGGCCCTATCGTCTTAACGAGGCAAAATATAGCATTTTTAACAAAGTCAAGTGCCATAACTCTGCTGTTACTGGTCCTATCTGGTTGGTTTTCGAACTTATCTGAGGTTTTATTGACACTAACAATCTGGTAAAGTTTGGTAAAGATCGGATGAAAAATGGAGGCCTATCGTCTTAACGAGGCGAAATATAGCATTTTGAAGTAAATCTTGGACCATAACTCCGCTGTTACTCGTCCAATCTGGCTGGTTTTTGAACTTGTCCGAGCTATCATTGACATTAACAATCTGATAAAGTTTAGTAAAGATCGGATAAAAAATGAAGGCCCTATTGTCTTAATGAGGCAAAATATAGCATTTTTAACTAAATAAAGGGCCATAACTCTGGTAAAGATCAGATGAAAAATGAAGGCCCTATCGTCTTAACGAGACAAAAGTTGACGACGGACGGACGACTGACAACTCGGCATCCCATAAGCTCTGCTGGCCTTTGCTAAAAATGACAGTGTAATTGAAATTTTAGTTTATTTGACCTTTTGACCCCGCTTGAGGGCTCCAGGGCTCGGAGCCAAAAATAAAAGTGCTCTTGCACGCCGTCATCATTATGGTGGTCATACCCTAAGTTTGGTTGAATTCCGTTTATCGGTTCAAGAGGAGATGCGATGACGGATGCACGGACAGACGGACGACGGACACCGCACAAGGCATAAGCTCTGCTGATCTCTGATCAGTAGAGCTAACAAGAGGCCCAAGAGGGCCTGTGGACGCTCTCCTGGCTAACATGGCTCTTATAATATAGCATTTTTAACTAAATCAAGAGCCATGACTCCTCTGTTACTGATCCGACTGGTCCAACATAGAGCTAAAAAAAAAAAAAAAAAAATTTAATAAAAAAAATAAAAAGAAAAAGAAAGTCATAAAATCTGGTAAAGTTTGGCAAAGATCAGGCCCTATCGTATGACGAGGCAAATTATAGCATTTTTAACAAAATCAAGGGCCATAACTCCGCTGTTACTGCTCCGACCTGGCTGGCTTTCAAACTTGACCGAGCTTTCATTGACATTAACAATCTGATATAGTTTGGTAATGATCGGATGAAAAATGAAAGCCCTATCGTCTTAAAGAGGCAAAATATAGCATTTTTAACTAAATCAAGGGCATTAACTCCGCTGTTACAGGTCCGATATGGATGGTTTTCGAACTTGTCTGAGCTTTCATTGATATTAACAATCTGATACAGTTTGGTAAAGATCGGATAAACAATGAAGCCGCTATCGTCTTAACGAGGCAAAATATACCATTTTGAACTAAATCAAGGGCCATAACTCCGCTGTAACTAGTCCGATACGGCCGGTTTCCGAACATGTCAGAGACTTCATTGATATTAACAATGTGGTAAAGTTTGGTAAAGATAGGATGAAAAATGAAGGCCCTATCGTCTTAACGAGGCAAAATATGGCATTTTGAACTAAATCAAGGGCCACAACTCCGCTGTTACTGGTCCGATATGGCTGGTTCTCAAACTTGTTCGAGTTTTTTAACGACATTAGCAATCTGATAAAGTTTGGTAAAGATCGGATGAACAATTAAGCCCATATCCACTTAACGAGGCAAAATATAGCATTTTTAACTAAATCAAGGGCCATAACTCCGCAAGTTACTGGTCCGATCTGGCTAGTTTTTGAACTTGTCCAAGCTTTTATTGATATTAACAAAGTGGTAAAGTTTGGTAAAGATAGGATGCAAAATGAAGGCCCTATCGTCTTAACGAGGCAAAATATAGCAATATAGCATTTTGTCCGAGCTTTCATTGATATTAACAACCTGTTAAAGTTTGGTAAAGATCGAATGAAAAATGAAGGCCCTACCATCTTAACGAGACAAAAGTTAAAGACGGACGACGGACGGACGGACGACGGACAACTCGCCATCCCATAAGCTCTGCTGGCCCATGGCCAGTAGAGCTAAAAATGAGTATTTAACCAATATGATGACCTTCAGTGTGACCTTGACCACTATATTTTAGAATGGTCATGTCAATGCTGTCAAGATGAGTATATATTGAAAGTTTGATGAAGAAATCTCAAGAAATGAGAAAGTTATAGCCAACATTGTTTTCGTGAAGAAAAAAATGAGTATTTAACCCATATAATGACCTTCAGTGTGACCTTGACCTTTATATTTTAGTATGGTCATGTCGATGTTGTCGTGATGAGTATATAATGAAAGTTTGATGAAGAAACAACAAGAAATGAGAAAGTTATAGCCAACGTTAAGTTTTTCGTGAGGGACTGACTGACGGACGGACGGACTGAAGAACGGACGGACGACAAAGTGATCACTGTGTATCGCATTTTTCTTCGAAAAATCAACATAAAAACTGTGTAAAATGTTCTTAATACCCTGAAAACATAGGCCAAATGCATCGTTGATAACCCCGTTCCAAGTATTTGTAAGTTTGTGCTGGTACAATCTATTTGACACAATAGTTGAATTTAATTTAAAAGTAATTTTTAACGTAACCATTGACTTTTTTTAGAAGTCTGCATCAACCAAATGTGTGAACAATTTCCTCGACGATAACATGTCTAGACGATGTAAATATCGACCTTCAAGTACTCACTTGACCAAATCGTCCAAAATTTACGAAAGAACAGGTATTGAAATTTACAATATTTTATTAAAAAACTTACAGGACTTTATTGTTGATGAAGCAAACTACACTCAAACTCCCTTTTTATTGCAATCTCCCTATTTTTGAGAAAAAATGTACATGAAGGTCAAATCTACATGACCATCATGTTGCTTTTATCCAACTTACCTGATGAGCATCTCCAGAAGGCACTATGTAGGCATGTAGAGGCTCCGTAACATACGCTCTGTTCTTCATAAACCCTCGCAACTTTGACAAAATTGCTGTCGTATTTTTAGGTGCCATTGCGTCTATAACCAGTCAGATACCTAGTAATGAGAATCATGAAGTTATTATCAAACATTAAAATGCAGTATAACTAGACGGGGTTGTTTTTGTAACAAAAACATAGGTCTTCCCCCATAATTTACGAACCAACCTGGCTGAAAGTTGCGCTCTGCATGTCGTCTCGATACGGTGAGCATTTGTGTCAAGTTATTTAAAAATCCCTCAAGCAGTTCAAGAGATATGGAGTGGACACGAAATATAGTGCATATGACCTTCGCCCTCTAAGTGTGACCTTGACCTTGAACAGACGCGGCTGGAAGTTGTATTCTGCACGTCGTCTCAATATGGTGAGCATTTGTGCCAAGTTATTTCAAAATCCCTCTTGCGGATCAAGAGATATGGAGAGGACAGGAAATATAGTGCATATTATGACCTTTGACCTCAGTGTGACCTTGACCTTGAACGGACGTGGGTTGGAAGTTGCGCTCTGCACTTTGTCTCGATATGGTGAGCATTTGTTTGTGCTAAGTTATTTCAAAATCCCTCAAGCGGTTCAAGAGATATGGAGAGGACACGAAATATAGTGCATATGATCTTCGACCTCTAAGTGTGACCTTTGCCTTGAATGGACGTGGCTGGAAGTTGCGCTGTACATGTTGCTTCAATATGGTGAACATTTGGTGAACATTTGTGGCAAGTTATTTCACACGAACTATAGTGCATATGATCTTCGACCTCTAAGTGTGACCTTGACCTCAATGGAAGTGGCAGGCAGTTGCGCTCTGCACGTTGTCTCGATAGGGTGAACATTTGTGGCAAGTTATTTCCAAATCTTTCAAGAGATAGGGGACACGAAATATATTGCATATGACCTTCGACCTCTAAGTGTAACCTTGACCTTGAACGGACGTGGCTGGAAGTTGCACTCTGCAAGTCGTCTCGATATGGTGAACATTTGTGGCAATTTTTTTCCAAATCCCTCAAGAGGTTTAAGGGCGGAGGGCAACATAACTATATGTGTAAGAATTGACCAAAACAACACAGAAATATGTAAAAAAAAACAAGAGTTTCGATAGGGTGGGGTGGGGCAACACAGCTGTATATGTGTAAGAACTGACCAAAACAACACAGAAATATGTAAGAAAAACAAGAGGCCCTATTGGGCCTGTGGACGCTCTACTGGCTAACATGGCTCTTATAACATCAATGAAGCGAGAGACTGCCATTTCTGTTTTTCTTAAAGTTTTGAGCAAAATACAGCTTTTCAACTAAATCAAGGGCCATAACTAAAGAATCTGGTAAAGTTTGATAAAGATCAGATGAAAAATGAAGGCCCTACCCTATTAACGAGGCAAAATATAGCATTTTTAACTAAATCAAGAGCCATAACTCCTCTGTTAATGGTCCGACTGGTCCAACATTGAGCTAAAAAAAAGGGGAAAAAAAAAATAATAATGAAAAATAAATGTTTTTTAAAAATAATAATAATAATAATATAAACAAGAGGCTCAAGAGGGCCTGTGGACGCTCTACTGGCTCAAGATAAAGTTTATGTATAAGGGGCCATAAGTCTTTCAAAAATCATTCAACCAGAACATGGCAATGACAGGTGCAACTTTGCTTAGTACTGATCATTCTCGCCAAGATTCGCTGAAATCTGGCAAAGAGTTCAGAAGAGACTAATCTGGACAAAGTTTGTGTATTAAAACATTTAAAGGGTCAAAACTTTGCCAAAAAACATTCAACCGAAATATGGTGATGATATGCACAACTAAGCTTGATACTGATCATCCTTGTCAAGTTTCGTTTATATCCAGCCAGGGGTTCAGGAGAACTAGCCCAAAAAAAATTGTAGTATCAAAATCCTTTAAAGGGCCATAACTCTGCCAAATATATCTGTAAACCGGAACGTGACAATGACATGCACAACTAGGCATGGTGCTGATCATCCCTGCAAAGTTTCATTGAAATCTGGCGAGGGGTTCAGGAGAAGTAGATCAGACAAAGTTTGTGTACCTTTAAAAGCCCATAATTCTGCCAAAAAAATCATTTAACCGGAATACGCCAATAATTTGCACAACTAGACATGGAATTGATCATCCCTAAAAAGCTTCGTTTAAATCCGGCCAGAGGTTCAGGAGAACTAGTCAGAACAAAGTTTGTGTATTAAAACCTTTAAAGGGCCCTATATCCGCCAAAAAGCATTCAACCGGAACACGGCGATGATGTGCACAACTAGATAAAGAATCGATCATCCCTAAAAAGTTTCGTTCAATCCGGCCAGGGGTTCTGGAGAACTAGTCAGAACAAAAGTTGTGTATTAAAACCTATAAAGGGCTATAACTCTGCCAAAATCATTCAACTGGAACACGGTGACTATGTACAATTAGGCTTGGTACTGATCATCCCTGCAATGTTTCAATGAAATCCGGCCAAATGAAGGCCCTTTTATCTTAATGAGGCCAAGATATAGCATATTTCAGAAAATCAAGGGCCATGGCTCCGACGTAAATGGTCCAATCTGGATGGTTTTCGAACTCGTCCAAGCTTTCATTGATATTAACAATCTGGTAAAGTTTCTTAAAGATCGGATGAAAGATGAAGGCCCTATCGTCTTAACGAGGCAAAATATAGGATTTTTAACTAAATCAAGGGCCATAACTCCACTGTTACTGGTCCGATCTAGCTGGTTTTCGAACTTGACCGAGCTTTCATTGATATGAACAATCTCGTAAAGTTTTATAAAGAACGCATGAAAAATCAAGGCCCTATCATCTTAACGAAGCAAAATATAGCATTTTTAACTAAATCAAGGGCCATAACTCATCTGTTACTGGTCCGATCTGGCTGGTTTTCAAAATGGCTTGAGCTGTCATTGATATAAACAATCAGGTAAAGTTGTGTAAAGATCAGATGAAAGATGAAGGCCCTATCGAATTAACGAGGCAAAATATAGCATTTTTAACTAAATCAAGGGCCATAACTCCGCTGTTACTGGTCTGATCTTGCTGGTCTTCGAAATCGTCCGAGCTTTCATTTATATAAACAATCTGGTAAAGTTTGGTAAAGATCGAATGAAAGATAAAGGCCCTATCGTCTTAACGAGTCAAAATATATCTTTTTAACTAAATCAAGGGCCATAACTTCGCTGTTAATGGTCCGATCTAGCTGGTCGTCGAAGTTGTCCGAGCTTTCATTTATATAAACAATTTGGTAAAGATTTGATGAAAAATGAAGGCCCTATTGTCTTAATGAGGCAAAATATAGCATTTTTAACTAAATCAAGGGCAATAACTCCGCTGTTTATGGTCCGATCTAGCTGGTTTTCGAACTTGTCCGAGCTTTCATTGATATTAACAATCTTTGCAAGCTTGGTAAAGATCAAATAATAAATGAAGGTGCTAGAGTAATATGGCTTAATATGGCATTTTTCAGCAAAACAAGGGCCATAACTCCGGTGAAATTATTTCGATCTTGCCGGTTTTCGAATTTGTCCGAGCTTTCATTGATATAAAGACACTGGCAAAGTTAAGTAAAGGTCCGATTAATATTGAAGGCCCTAGAGTGTTCACAAGGCAGAAAATAGCATTTTTCAAAAAAAACAAGGGCCATAACTCCGGTGTTACTGATCCGATTTGGCTGGTTTTCGAACTTATTTGAGCTTTCATTGATACAGTCGATTTCGGTTAATAGCATAGCCGATTTGTCAAGAAAATATATGCTATTAACCGGAGTATTCGAATAACCGAAACTGAACATTTTGTACATGTAGCAGTGCACGTTTCTACTTTCGTTTTACTGTTCTGTTAATACTTACATAGAAACTCCATAAAAGCGAGTCATTTCTATGTAAGATGTTTGATAGGATTATTATTGTGCATATCCATTTTGTATTTACCGTTATTTGATAGATTTTACGCAATATTTATGCGTATTTGTTTTCTTTCAATCTGCGTCGCTTTGCTATTGTTTGTAGTGTGAATTACACAGCCATGATAATAACACAAAAGCTTATTTTATTTTTCATTTATTAAGTAACCTCTATGAGCTACTCAATGTCATATGCATTTCTACCGACACTAGCAAACTGAGAGCAGTAAATAATTAACAGCACATTGCTTTACATTGCGTACAAACTTATTATTAAATCGTGTATGCTTATTGGTGAGCGATCGTCATGGCGTGAAAGCTTTACGGAAACCGCACAAATTGGCAAACTCTCTCGACAAGCCAATTAGCACCTTTTGACAATCAATTTGCCTTGGGCTTATCTCTGTGACCGCGTCAATCAATTAACAGTTGCAAAATACAGGTAAATTTGACTTTCAGTATGCAATTTGCCAGATATTCGTTATGCAATTAACCGGAATGTGATAAAACCTATGCGATTATACGGGTTTTTTTACATGCAAAAGCATACGAATGGTTTTGTGTTTCAAAACTTTATGCAATTAACCGAAATATGCAATTAACCGATATGCGATTAAACGGAATCGACTGTATTAACAATCTGTGTAAGTTTGGTAAAGATCAAATAATAAATGAATGTGCTAGAGTGTTCACAAGGCAGACAATGGCATTTTTCAGAAACAAGAGGTCAATGACATTGAAGCTCTACTGATTGATATTGATTTCAGGAAGTAGTCGCTACAGACTTGTCTTTTGAAAATATATTTTTAACCGTGGCAGCCATCTTGAATTTCCGGCCGACCTGAAATTTTGCTAGGATCAATTAGACATTAAGAGCAACATTCCTGTGAAGTTTCATGAAAATCCGTCAAGTAGTTTCAGAGGAGTAGTCGCTACAAGTTTTCATTATATAACTCTATGTAAACAAAGATGGTCGCTGGCAGCCATGTTTAACGTCAAATCAAAACGATTTTTGACAAGGACCAACATCATGTCATACTGATAATTTTAGAAAAAGTCCCATATCAATATCTCTTATTGTTTTGAAGAAGTAGTCGCTACAAACTTATTTATTTTAAATCTATTTTTAGCTGTGGCGGCCATCTTGAATTTCAGGCCGACCTGAAATTTTTCTAGGATCAACTAAACATCAAGAGCAACATTCCTGTGAAGTTTCATGAACATCCGTCAAGTAGTTTCAGAGGAGTAGTCGCTACAAGTTTTTACTATATAACTCTATATAACCAAAGATGGCCACTGGCAGCCATGTTTAACATCGAATCAAAATAATTTTCCACAAGGATCAACATCATGTCATGCTAATCATTTTAGAAAAAGTCCCATATCAATATCACTTATAGTTTTCAAGAAGTAGTTGCTACAAACTTATTGTTTAACAATCTATTTTTAGCTGTGACGGCCATCTTGAATTTCCGGCCGACCTGAAATTTTTCTAGGATCAATTAGACATCAAGAGCAACATTCCTGTAAAGTTTCATGACAATCCGCCAAGTAGTTTCAGAGGAGTAGTCGCTACAAGTTTTTACTATATAACTCTATGTAAACAAAGATGGTCGCTGGCAGCCATGTTTAACGTTGAATCAAAACGATTTTTGACAAGGATCAACATCATGTCATGCTGATCATTTTAGAAAAAGTCCCATATCAATATCACTTATAGTTTTCAAGAAGAAGTCGCTACAAACTTGTATTTTAAAACTCTATTTTTTTAGCTTTGGCGGCCATTTTGGATTTCACATCAACATGAATTTTTGCTAGGATCAACTAGACATGATGGGCAACATTTCTGTAAAGTTTCATGAATATCCATCCAGTAGTTTCAGAGGAGTTGTCGCTACAAATAAAAGTTTACGGACAGACGGCCAGACGGACGGACGACGGACGCCACACCACGGCATAAGCTCTGCTGATCTCTGATCAGTCGAGCTAAAAACAAGGGCCATAACTCTGGTGTTACTTACCCAATTTAGCTGATTTTCGAACTTGTCCAAGCTGTCATTGCTATTAACAATCTGTGCAAGTTTGGTAATGATCAAATAATAAATGAAGGTGTTAGAGCGTACACAAGGCAGAAAATAGCAATTTTCAGAAAAAACAAGGGCCATAACTCCGGTGTTACTGATCCGATTTGGCTGGTTTTCGAACTTGTCTGAGGTTTTATTGATATAAAGATACTGGCAAAGTTTCGTAAAGATTCGATTAATAATGAAGGCCCTAGAGTGTTCACAAGGCAAAAGTTAACGGACGACGGACGGACGCTGGACGACGGACAACTCGCCATCCCATAAGCCTTCGGCCAGTAGAGCTAATAATAATAATAATAATAATAATAATAATAATAAATTCTTTATTTAAAGAAGGTTAACACATTATGACATACTATCAAGATATACACATCATATTTTCAATGCGGCCTTCTGTACATGAATTAACAAACATTTAGTGCTTTTAACAAATACACTAACAATAAAAACATTCAATCTTTGACAAACACTCAGTTATATTTGAATATACATGTAGAAGAAATATAAGAAGTCTAACATAATGTACATATATATCCAAGCAAAAAAAAAAAAAAAAAAATAAATAATAATATCATTCATGTTAATGTGCATTTTGCAATAAACATTTTATAATTATATTTAAATGACTGGATAGTAGGAAGAGAACGTATGTCGACCGGTATATTGTTCCAAACGTGTCGACCAAAGTCGCTAAAGGTGTCTTTCATGTATTTAGTTAGCGGTTTTTGTGTAACAAGATCATTTCGTGTAGCTGATCTGAGATTATACCTATTATTACATGAGAATGTCAAAAGTTGTGATATGTAATTAGGAGCTAGGTTGTTTATTGATTTATATATCAACACACCAGTATGATAATGACATCTGTTATGAAAAGAAAGCCACTGAAGTTCAATGAACATATCCTTAGAATTAGTTCAAAAAGGTTAGTTTAATATTATTCTAGCTGCTCTTTTTCGAATTTTATGTATTTTATCTTCTATTTTTTTGCTTTTACCCCATACAGTACAGTAATAATCAAATGTAGACATAATATAGGCATTATAAAACATAATCTTCATATCATATGTTAAATAGTAAGATATACGTTTCAATAAGGCAATTTTAGAATTGAGTTTGGAACACATTTTGGCTATTTGTACATTCCAAGACAAAGTTCTGTCAACATAAACTCCAAGGACCTTTTGAACTGCGACATTTTCTATACATAAACTATCAACAGTTAATTTCAATATATCCACATGTTTGAGCTTGTGATTAGTTCCTATGACCATGCATTTAGTTTTCGCTGGATGTAATGACATAATATTCAAAATACACCACTTATTTATAATATTCAAACGATCTTGAAGTCTATTTTGTACATCCAAAATATTATAATCAGATTCGTATACTGTAGTATCATCTGCATAAATATCTGTATTTCCAGAGGTAGATGCGAATGCAATGTCATTTATGTACAATAGAAATAGCAATGGACCTAGTATTGATCCCTGAGGAACACCTGAAGTAACTTTAAGCATCTCGGATTTTAAAGTTTTAACCTTTATCAATTGTTTTCTATTCGAAAGATATGAATCAAATAATTTAACGGTATTGTCTGAAAAATGGTAAAGTTTCAATTTGTGTATCAATATTCTATGGTCTACAAGATCGAATGCCTTTCTTAGATCAAGAAATACAGCTCCAATTAATTTACCTGAGTCTATATCTTTTAACCATGCTTCTATTAACCGTGTCAGAGCAGTATGGCATGAATGATATTGTCTGAAACCTGACTGGGTCTCGTGAATAACATTATACGTCTTGAAAAAGAATAGTATTTGAATGGCTATATGACGCTCAAATATTTTTGAAATTGTTGGTAAGATTGAAATTGGACGATAATTACATGGGTCGTCTTTATTTCCATTTTTGTGTATAGGAATCACACAAGCCTCCTTAAAAGTATCAGGGAACACTTCCGTTTGTATGCTGTTTTTTATGATTGAAGCTATGGAGGATGTTATGTAATCACCACAATATTTTAAAATTCTAGGACCAACACCGTCTATACCTGTTGATTTGTTACTATCAAGTTTATCAATCAACTTTCTAACTTCAAAAGGTGTTATGAGTTTTATACTAAATGAAGCATATTTCAATTTAATATCAAGTTGTTGCCGTAATTCAGAGAAATCTCTTTTTACAAAACTCGTCTTATTAACAATGTTTGAAATATTTATAAAATGCTCATTTAATGCATTAATAATATTTAATTGTCCTGATATGATATGATCATTTTTGATTAGCCTATCAGGAATTGAAATGCCTCCATTGTTTTCTTTTCCCGTTTTGGAAATGCTTTTTAAGTTTTTCCACATATATTTTGGGCTTTTATTTTCTTTAATAGCGTTGTTATAAAAGTTTTTCTTATTTTTCTTTATCATGGATGAAATTTTATTGCGTAATAATTTATATTGTTCAAACTGTTTTTCTTTATGTAGCTTATCTCTCTGATAAATAGCGTTCTTAATCTCATCAGTAAACCACCCAGGCTGGGTTTCATGTTTTATTCTCTTTTCTCGAATAGGTGCATGCTTTTCTAGAATAGTATTTAATATTGTATAGAATACATTTAATGACTCATTTGGATCAACAAAAAATTCAACTATTTCGAATGGTGATTTTGCTAAATCATTACAGAATGTATGTTCATCGAATTTCTTAAAAGATCTGTATTTGATTGTCTCATGGGTAACTCGCCCTGACTTAACATTATGTGTCGATCGTGAAAAGCATACTGGATAGTGATCACTTATACTGTAAACAGGTACTTTAATTTCACATATTAGATCGGATCTTGTAGTATATATATGGTCGATTGTTGTAGAACTGTTTTTATTTATTCTGGTAGGCGTATTTACCATTTGATTAAGACCAAATTTTAAAATAGTATTGGCCCATCGATGATTACTATACTTTTCAGAATCCGTTTCTGTTAAATAGTTGATATTGAAATCTCCTAATATATGAATTTCTAAATTCAAATGATCCAACTTGTCAAGCTGAGTTTCAAATAATTCAATCCATGATACTTTCGAATCAGGTGCTCGATAAACAAAATTTAATAGGAAAGCTGTACAATTAGGATACTTTATCTCTATCCATACAGACTCAATAGCATCATGCTCAAGGTCGTCACGGCGTGTATACGGAACTTTATTAGCGATATATACTAGGATACCACCGCCCTGTTTACCTTTCCTGTCTTTTCTTTCAATGTAAAGTTGTTGATATATATATCATTATCATCGGTATTTGCAGTAAGAAAAGTTTCACAGAGCCCTAATATATCTGTCGAGTTTGGTTGGGCTAAGTGGTATTTTATTTCATCAATCTTTGGCATTATATGATGTACGTTAAGATTAGCAATATGTAATCCTTTTTTGTTATAGCTGAACGAACTTACGTTTGAATTGCTGTTCTTTAAATGTACATTATTTGTTTCAATGGTATTAGCGTTATCTGTGATTACTATGTTTGTTATATTATCATTCGAAATAGCAACTTTAGTTGAGGACAGCGAAACTTCACTCCCAACAGTATCGGTATTTATACAATTTACGTTAGAGGTTGAATTATTATCAGTTTCCGACGTAGAATTTATATTATTTTTAATATTTACATGCATTTGGTGTATTCCTGTTAATTTATCATCATTATTGATAACTATTTCTTTTTTATGAGATTCCTTTTGCAGCAATAATTTCGAAGCACAATCACATGTAAGTTCGTCACACTTGCTGCATATAGTTTGTAAATGTTCGTACATAATAAAATAAAGTAAATCAACTTTCGAGTGTGGGGGTGGGGGGAGAGGTAGGGGTGGGGGTTGGTGGAAGGAGGGGCAACAATATGTGTAAGAAGCTATGAAAGAATTGACCAAAACAACACAGAAATAAGTAAAAATAAATAAAAATATTCCATTTTGAGTGTGGGTGTGTGTGGGGGTGTGTGGAGGCAAGGCGAGGCGGGGGGAGGGGGCAACATGTGTAAGAATTGACAAAAGCAGCAAGAAATATGTAAAAAACAAATTAAAAAAATATGAGTTTCTAGTGGAGGGTGTGGGGGGAGTGGGGGGAGGAGGGGGCAACCTATATATAGTTGTAAGAAGCTATGTGTAAAACAACACAAAAATAAGTAAAAAAAAAAAAAAGAGTTTCAAGTGGGTTGGGGGAGTGAGTGGCGGGTGGGGTGTGGGGAGGCAGGGTGGAGGGAGTGGGGGCGGGGGTGGAGGAGGGAGCCCACGCCCCAATATGGGTGAAGTATGAATAAGATGCATAATGCTATAACAAATCCCATGGGGGTGAGGTGGTTAAAGGGGATGCAACATAAATGTGTAAGAAGCTGTGTAAGAATTGACAAAAACAATACAGAAATATGTAAAAAAAAACACAAAAAAAACAAGAGGCCCAAGAGGGCCTGTGGACGCTCTACTGGCTCAAGATAAAGTTTATGTATAAGGGGCCATAAGTCTTTCAAAAATCATTCAACCCGAACATGGCAATGAAAGGTGCAACTAGGCTGAGTACTGATCATTCTCGCCAAGATTCGCTGAAATCTGGCAAAGAGTTCAGAAGAGACTAATCTGGACAAAGTTTGTGTATTAAAACATTTAAAGGGTTATAACTCTGCCAAAAATCATTCAACCGAAATATGGCAATGATATGCACAACTATGCTTGATACTGATCATCCTTGTCAAGTTTCATCTATATCCAGCAAGGGGTTCAGGAGAACTAGCCCGGAAAAAAATTGTGGTATCAAAATCCTTTAAAGGGGGTACATCAGAATTTTTCTAGAAACATCTTAAATTATAAAATTGTTCAAGTTCATGATAAAACACTAATATCAATCAAAATAGTATGTTAGAACCATTTTGATAATGTCTAAACTTTGAAAACACCATATAGCTAGGACAGAATCGAACGTAAAATGCTGAATGTAACCCTGGTGCGTCACCTAGGATAGCATGTATTACTGTGCAGAATGAATTTCTTTGCAAATAAGGGATAATTTTTAGGCTCATTCATTATGTTTCGGCCATAACTCAACTGTTACTGGTCCGATCTGGCTGGTTTTCAAACTTGACCGAGCTTTCATTGATATGAACAATCTCATAAAGTTTCATAAAGATCGCATGAAAAATGAAGGCCCTACTATCTTAACGAGGCAAAATATAGCATTTTTAACTAAATCAAGGGCCATAACTCATCTGTTACTGGTCCGATCTGGCTGGTTGTCGAAACTGTCTGAGCTGTCATTGATATAAACAATCAGGTAAAGTGTTGTAAAGATCAGATGAAAGATGAAGGCCCTATCACATTAACAAGGCAAAATATAGCATTTTTAACTAAATCAAGGGGCCATAACTCCGCTATTACTGGTCCGATCTGGCTGGTCTTCGAAATTGTTTGAGCTTTCATTTATATAAACAATCTGGTAAAGATCGAATGAAAGATAAAGGCCCTATCGACTTGAGTCAAAATACAGCATTTTTAACTAAATCAAGGGTCATAACTCCACTGTTAATGGTCCAATCTAGCTGGTCGTCGAAGTTGTCCAAGCTTTCATTTATTTAAACAATCTGGTAAAGTTTGTTAAAAATTGGATGAAAGAAGAAGGCCCTATTGTCTTAATGAGGCAAAACATAGCATTTTTAACTAAATCAAGGGCAATAACTCCGCTGTTAATGGTCCGATCTAGATAGCTGGTTTTCGAACTTGTCCGAGCTTTCATTGATATTAACAATCTGTGCAAGTTTGATAAAGATCAAATAATAAATAAAGGTGCTAGAGTGTGCACAAGGCTTAATATGGCTTTTTTCAGAAAAAATAAGGGCCATAACTGCGGTGAAATTATTTCGATCTTGCCGGTTTTCAAACTTGTCCGAGCTTTCATTGATATAAAGTCACTGGCAAAGTTAAGTAAAGGTCCGATTAATATTGAAGGCCCTAGAGTGTTCACAAGGCAGAAAAAATCATTTTTCAGAAAAAAACAAGGGCCAGAACTCCACTGTTAATGGTCCGATCTAGCTGGTTTTCGAACTTAATTTGAGCTTTCATTGATATTAACAAGCTGTGCAAGTTTGGTAAAGATCAAATAATAAATGGATGTGCTAGAGTGTTCACAAGGCAGAATATGGCATTTTTCAGAAAAAACAAGGGCCATAACTCTGGTGTTACTGACCCAATTTAGCTGATTTTTCGAACTTATCCAAGCTGTTATTAGTATTAACAATATGTGCAAGTTTGGTAACGATCAAGTAATAAACGAAGGTGTTCACAAGGCAGAAAATAGCAATTTTCAGAAAAAACAAGGGCCATAACTCTTGTGTTACTGATCCGATTTGGCCGGTTTTCGAACTTGTCTGGGCTTTCATTGATATTAACAATCTGTGCAAGTTTGGTAAAGATCAAATAATAAATGAAGGTGCTAGAGTGTTCACAAGGCTTAATATGGCAATTTCAGCAAAACAAGGGCCATAACTCTGGTGAAATTTATCGGATCCGGCTGGTTTTCGAACTTGTCTGAGCTTTCATTGATATAAAGACACTGGCAAAGTTTCGTAAAGATTTGATTAATAATGAAGGCCCTAGAGTGTTCACAAGCAAAAGTTAACAGACGGACGACGGACGGACGGACGGACGACGGACAACTCGCCATCCCATAAGCTCTGCCAGTAGAGTTAAAAATTGACTTTCCAGTGTGTGTGGGGGGAGGGGTGGCGGGGGGAGAGAGAGGCAAGGGGTGGGGGGAGCGGGCAACAATATGTGTAAGAAGCTATGTAAGAATTGACCAAAACAACACAAGAAATATATAAAAAATATTCCAGTTTCGAGTTGGGGAGGAGTGGGGGAGGGGAGGCTGAGGGGGGAAACATATTTAAGAATTGACAAAAGCAACATAGAAATATGAAGGGAAAAAATATGTTTCCAGTGGGTGGGGGAAGGGAGGGAGAGGCAGGGGGTTGGGGGCAGGGTGGAGGTGGCCATATATATATGTGTAAGAAGCTATGTGTAAGAATTGACTAAAACAACACAGAAATATGTAAAAACAGGAGGCCCAAGAGGGCCTGTGGATGCTCTACTGGCTAACATGGCTCTTGTAACATCAATGAAGCGAGAGACTTCCATTTACATTTTTTGAAAAGTTTTGGGCAAAAATCAGCTTTTCAACTAAATCAAGGGCCATAACTAAAGACTCTGGTAAAGTTTGGTAAAGATCAGATGAAAAATGAACGCCCTACCATTATAATGAGGCAAAATATAGCATTTTTAACTACAGTACAGCTCACGCGAAACCCACACTTTACTCTTTCACGCCGAGTGAGGAATTCAGAAATCGCGTAATTTCGCGGAGTTTGGACGATAAAACTACGCCGAGTAGAAATCAGCTACGTGACGAACGACTAGCGTAACTTCGCCGAGATACTCCGCGTAGACATTCTCGGCATTCGCCGAGTCGCCAATTATACAGGTAAATGACCTTTTTAGCGGCCTTGAACGAACGACTAGCGTAACTTCGCGGCGATACTCCGCGTAGACGAACTCGGCATTCGCCGAGTCGTCAATTATTCAGGTAAATGACCTTTTTATCGGACTTGAATGTTTATGTCTGAAACAATGATGAACGGCATTCGTACAGGTAATGTACATCTGCATAGATCTACGTGTTTTATTTTTATGTTTGTTTTAAATGTACACTGTGCGCGAAAGTAATAAAGTTACCTTATAGTTGACGTTTGTGCTGCTGTACTCTCAAATGCAATTAAACACAACTGTCATGAGGACGAAATAAATATTTAGTTTTAATCTGTAACGGCAACCAATGCTAGCTTCCAAACACAAAACTTAAATACACACTCTATTTCTTAGCACACGTTGTCTTACACGTTGTCAAGCGCGTTGCCATGGTCAGGACTCTGAATCAGGCGTTTTCATGTGTATTGAGCAGAGTTACGATATTGTAAACATGTACTTTACATGTACATGTCGGAGTAACCAGGTTAGATCACGCTTCCATTACACTAGTATAGATAATTAGGGACGTATCGTGGTATCGTGGTATTCTCTTGGATAAATAAAATATGTTATACATGTAATATGTATACTGAGTAAAGTACAGTATATACATGTATGTAAATTACATATTTCGTTTGCGTGCGTGATTGCCTTAGATGTTTTGTGGTATGAACCTACGTAAGTGGATTTTAAGACCAACTTTATAAAAATATTTGCTGATTTTCTCATATACGAGGTTTGATCAACAACAAAAGTTGATACTGGCCTTATAATTCCTTAATTACAAGTTATTTGAAGAAAAAAACATATTATGAATTTAGTCCGTCCATTGACAATTTCCTTGACATATGAAAATGTTCAAAAGTATGGTGTGTTTTTTTTTATGAACTGCACCTGACGCAATCCGTCGCACCAATAATAATACATAATGAAATATTTAACACTGGCACTGCAGTAGGCTATCTATTTATAAAAATGATGTAAAATTATCATTAAACCTAGTAACCAGGGCATCCATTATTGTTAACAGAGGTTTGGTCGTAGAAACACTTAAAAAAAATATAAAAGTCGAACAGGAAAAGCAGCTTCCCCAGAATACAGTTAACTCTAAAACACGCAAAACGACAAACATGAATGGAAATGTTAATATGGAATATGACGTCAAAAACACACAAAAAAGGTTGACAATAGGGCTGTCGTCTTCAAACGGTCAGTGGCAAAAAAAGACTGGGGTTTAAACCAGGTTCTAGGGTGCACCAAACCTCATAAACCCTACTGTCATCCCAAACTCGAAGCTAGTTTTGAGAGCATAACTCATTCCTTCTGATTCATATGGTGTAGTCTAGTCGATATATCGCAACATCTACATCATTCTTGGTTTGTGATCACTCAGTTACATATTAACATCTGCTAACAAACACTAAACTATTGTGAATTAATAAGAAAAACACTAAAATATTGTGAATTAATAAGAAACAAAAAACACAGAGTCCTCATGTTTTAATATACAAGCATGTTTTATTTGTGATATTGTGAATACTGTTACTAGTAACAATGACATTTAGAGCTACTAAACAAGGAAGATATTTGCTTCCTGGTTCAGTACGACGTCCACAAGAAGCACCAAATCCGCACGAGCGGCTTTTTTTAGAACGTCGGAAAAGGTAAGACATTTTGTACACATTTGTATGATTACACAAAAGTAATTAAATTGGTCTAAAGACATCGCCCTGGCGATTTCCTCTATTCACGAATTAAATCGTAGTTGTAGTGGGAGGGTAATTTTTTTTTTTACAATTGTGTCTACCTGCATCTATTGTTTTTTTTTCTTATCGATGTTTAATCATGATCTTACACGAGTGCCTGATTAATATTGATTTATCAAACGAGTTGGATACTGCGTCCATTAAGTCATACCAAGCAGCATTTTACGCGATTTACATATTCCAAAAGTAATTAAAATTAAATCGTAGTTTAGTCGGAGGGGGACTTTTTTTTTAATAGTGTCTACCTGCATCTTTTGGATGTTATCGATGTTTAATAATGATCTTACACGAGTGCCTGATTAATATTGAATTTATCAAACGAGTTGGATAAAATTATATGATGTGAGGCTATGCGAGAATTTTATCCAAACTGTTCAATAAATTCAATATATAGTGAAAGGGATCTCGTTGCATGATTTCCGTAATCCATGATGTTTTTTTACAATTGTGACTACCTGCATCTATTGTTTTGTTTCCTTATCAATGTGTAATATTTAATGATCTTACACGAGTGCCTGATTAATATTGAATTTATCAAACGAGTTGGATACTGCGTCCATTAAGTTATACCAAGCAACATCTTACGCGATTTACATATTCCAAAAGTAATTGAATAGGTCTAAAGACATCGCCCTGGCGAATTCCCTTATTCACAAATTTAACAAAAGTAAAACTGAAATAAGCCTGAATATTTTTACATGTAACTTGCAGTTGAATATGTTTATACACTTTTATCTAGACTGTGCTATACTTGAATATTAAATATAAAACGTGTGTATTGATCTATGCCATACTCATAGCGGGCACGCGGGTATACAATAGGAAATGAAATTAATCTGATTGCACTTGCTTTTCGTCATCTCCGGTACTATTCTGCACATAATCAACAGATACATGTACATGACATGATGTACGAACTTGTGCACCGATATAAATCTATTTGCTGATCAAACTTTTACCTGAAAAGAAAGTTGTAATATGTTTAGAGAGCAATATATTGCACTGAATTGCCAATTCCGATTGGTAGACCTCTACTTGTTTTTATCAATACAATCTTGCTTCATAATTTGATTAATACTCCTCGTCACAATCAAGCATTTATTGTGTGCGCGTGCCTATATTTATTACATTACATGCATGTACTTGGTGGCCCGTGATTGGAAATATTCTATTCGATTCTAAAAAAAAAATGGCCGACGCCGAAGGAAAATTACAGTTAATTAAATTTTACGCCGAGATACGCGGCATCCTTCACGCCGAGTTACGCGGAGTTCACAGGTGTGCACTTTTGCTTAATTGGATTCTACGCGGAGTAACTCGGAGTGGCTTTCACTCGGCAATAGCGTACTTTCGCCGCGTGAATTCGCCGAGTACAAACACTGACTCCGCGTAGATACGCGCGAAACTCGATACGACCAAACTCGGCGAATCGAGTGAAGTGTGTGTTTCGCGTGAGCTGTACTGTAAATCAAGAGCCATAACTCCTCTGTTACTGGTCCGACTGGTCCAAAATAGAGCTAAAACAAGAGGCCCAAGAGGGCCTGTGGACGCTCTACTGGCTAACATGGCTCTTATAACATCAATGAAGCGATTGACTGCCATATACGTTTTTTTTGAAAGTTTCGGGCAAAAAACAGCTTTTTAACTAAATCAAGGGCCATAACTAAAGAATCTGGTAAAGTTTGGTAAAGATCAGATGAAAAATGAAGGCCCCACCGTATTAACGAGGCAAAATATAGCAAAAAAAAATAAAAAAATAAAAAAAAAATATATATAAAAAAATAAATATATCAAAAACAAGAGGTCAATGACCTTGAAGCTCTACTGAATGATTTTGATTTCAGGAAGTAGTCGCTACAGACTTGTTTTTTGAAAATCTATTTTTAACCGTGGCGGCCATCTTGAATTTCCGGCCGACCTGAAATTTTGATAGGATCAATTAGATCAAGAGCAACATTCCTGTGAAGTTTCATGAAAATCCGTCAAGTAGTTTCAGAGGAGTAGTCGCTACAAGTTTTCATTATATAACTCTATGTAAACAAAGATGGCCGCTGGCAGCCATGTTTAACGTCAAATCAAAACGATTTTCGACAAGGACCAACATCATGTCATACTGATCATTTTAGAAAAAGTCCCATATCAATATCTGTTATAGTTTTGAAGAAGTAGTCGCTACAAACTTATTTATTTTAAATCTATTTTTAGCTGTGGCGGCCATCTTGAATTTCCGGCCGACCTGAAATTTTGCTAGGATCAACTAGACATTAAGAGCAACATTCCTGTGAAGTTTCATGAACATCCGTCAAGTAGTTCCAGAGGAGTAGTCGCTACAAGTTTTTACTATATAACTCTATGTAAACAAAGATGGCCACTGGCAGCCATGTTAACGTCGAATCAAAATAATTTTCCACAAGGATCAACATCATGTCATGCTGATCATTTTAGAAAAAGTCCCATATCAATATCACTTATAGTTTTCAAGAAGTAGTCGCTACAAACTTATTTTTTAAAAATCTATTTTTAGCTGTGACGGCCATCTTGAATTTCTGGCAGATCTGAAATTTTGCTAGGATCAATTAGACATCAAGAGCAACATTCCTGTAAAGTTTCATGACAATCTGCCAAGTAGTTTCAGAGAAGTAGTCGCTACAAGTTTTTACTATATAACTCTATGTAAACAAAGATGGCCGCTGGCAGCCATGTTCAACGTTGAATTATAACGATTTTTGACAAGGATCAACATCATGTCATGCTGATCATTTTAGAAAATGTCCCATATCAATATCACTTATAGTTTTCAAGAAGTAGTCGCTACAAACTTGTATTTTAAAGATCTATTTTAAGCTTTGGTGGCCATCTTGGATTTCACATCAACATGAATTTTTGCTATGATCAACTAGACTTCATGGGCAACATTTCTGTAAAGTTTCATGAATATCCATCAAGTAGTTTCAGAGGAGTAGTCGCTACAAATAAAAGTTTACGGACAGACGGACGGACGGACAGACAGACGGACGACGGACACCGCACCACGGCATAAGCTCTGCTGATCTCTGATCAGTAGAGCTAAAAATGAAAGAATGAAATAAATAAAAAAATTAAATAAAAAAAATAATAATATAAAAAAAGAAAGTCATAAAATCTGCTAAAGTTTGGCAAAGATCGGATGAAAAATGAAAGCCCTATTGCTTAACGAGGCAAAATATATCATTTTGAACTAAATCAAGGGCCATAACTCCGCTGTTACTAGTCCGATATGAATGGTTTTCGAACTTGTCCGAGCTTTCATTGATATTAACAACTTGATCAAGTTTGGTAAAGATCGGATGAACAATGAAGAAAGACCCTATCATCTTAACGAGAGAAAATATATTTTAACTAAATCAAGGGCCATAACTCTGCTGTTTTCGAACTTGTTCGAGCTTTCAACGACATTAACAATCTGATCAAGTTTGGTGAAGATCGGATGAACAATGAAGCCCCTATCGTCTTAACGAGGCAAAATATAGCACTTTTAACTAAATCAAGGGCCATAACTCCGCTGTTACTGGTCCGATATAGCTGGTTTTCAAAATTGTTCGAGCTTTCAACGACATTAACAATCTGATAAAGATTGGTAAAGATCGCATGAACAATGAAGCCTCTATCGTCTTAACGATGCAAAATATAGCATTTTTAACAATCAAGGGCCATAACTCCGCTGTTACTAGTCCGATATGGCTGGTTTTCGAACTTGTCCGAGCTTTCATTGATATTAACAATGTGGTAAAGTTTGGTAAAGATAGGATGAAAAACGAAGGCCCTATCGTCTTAACTGGTTTTCGAACTTGTCCGAGCTTTCATTGATATTAACAATCTTCGCAAGTTTGGTAAAGATCAAATAATAAATGAAGGTGCTACAGTGTTCACAAGGCTTAATATTGCATTTTTCAGCAAAACAAGGGCCATTACTCCTGTGAAATTATTTCATTCTTGCCGATTTTCGAACTTGTTTGAGCTTTCATTAATATAAAGACACTGGCAAAGTTAAGTAAAGATCCGATTAATATTGAAGGCGTTCACAAGGCAGAAAATAGCATTTTTCAGAAAAAACAAAGGCCATAACTCCGCTGTTACTGATCCAATTTAGCTGGTTTTCGAACTCGTTTGAGCTTTTATTGATATTAACAATCTGTGCAAGTTTGGTAAAGATCAAATAACAAGAGGCCCAAGAGGGCCTGTGGACGCTCTACTGGCTCACATGGCTCTTATAACATCAATGAAGCGAGAGACTGCCATTTACGTTTTTTGGAAAGTTTTGGGCAAAATACAGTTTTTAACTAAATCAAGGGCCATAACTAAAGAATCTGGTAAAGTTTGGTAAAGATCAGATGAAAAATGAAGGCCCTACCATATTAATGAGGCAAAATATAGCATTTTTAACTAAATCAAGAGCCATAACTCTTACTGGTCCGACTGGTCCAACATAGAGCTAAAAAGTAATGTAAAAAAAAAATCAAAAGATATTTTAATATTTTTTTTTAAAACAAATGTAAAAAAAAAAAATCAAACAAAAAAAAAATGTAAACAAATAATTCAAATAATAATATAAAAAGAAGAAAGTCATAAAATCTGGTAAAGTTTGGCAAAGATCAGATGCAAAATGAAGGCCCTATCTAAGACGAGGCAAATTATAGCATTTTTAACAACAAGAGGCCCAAGAGGGCCTGTGGACGCTCTACTGGCTAACACGGCTCTTATGACATCAATGAAGCGAGTGACTGCCATTAAAAAACTGCTTTTTAACTAAAGCAAGGGCCATAACTAAAGAATCTGGTAAAGTTTGGTAAAGATCAGATGAAAATGAAGGCCCTATCATATTAACGAGGCAAAATATAGCATTTTTAACTAAATCAAGAGCCATAACTCCTCTGTTACTGGTCCGACTGGTCCAACATAAGAGTTAAAAATAAATAAATAATAATAATAATAATAATTTAAAAAAAAAAAAAAATGAAGAAAATAATAATTAAAAAAAAAAAGAAATTTAATAAAAATATTCAAAAAATATTAAAAAAAAAAATAAAAAAATAAAAAAAAAAAAAAATTATTCAAAAAAATAATTAACCAAAGAAATATTCAAAAAAAAATCAATAATTTAAAAACAACAATATTTAAAAAAAAATAAAAAACAAAAAAATAAAAAAAATATATAAAAAAGAAAGTCATAAAATCAGTTAAAGTTTGGCAAAGATCAGATCAGATGCAAAATGAAGGGCCTATCGTATGACGAGGCAAATTATAGCATTTTTAACAAAATCAAGGGCCATAACTCCACTGTTACTGGTTCGATCTGGTTGATTTTCGAACTTGACCAAGCTTTCATAGACATTAACAATCTGATAAAGTTTGGTAAAGATCGGATGTAAAATCTTAACGAGGCAAAATATATCATTTTGAACTAAATCAAGGGCCATAACTCTGCTGTTACTGGTCCGATATGAATGGTTTTCGAACTTGTTCGAGCTTTTAACGACATTAACAACCTGATAAATTTTAGTAAAGATCGGATGAACAATGAAGCCCCTATCGTCTTAACGAGGCAAAATATGGCATTTTTAACTAAATCAAGGGCCATAACTCCACTTTTACTAATCCGATATTGCTGGTTTTCGAACTTGTCCGAGCTTTCATTGATATTAACAATCTTATAAAGTTTGGTAAAGATCAGATGAACAATGAAGCCCCTATCGTCTTAACGAGGCAAAATATAGCATTTTTAACTAAATCAAGGGCCATAACTCCGCTGTGACTGGTCCAATATGGCTGGTTTTCGAACTTGTTCGAGCTTTTAACGACATTAACAACCTGATAAAGTTTAGTAAAGATCGGATGAACAATGAAGCCCCTATCATCTTAACGAGGCAAAATATGGCATTTTTAACTAAATCAAGGGCCATAACTCAACTTTTACTAATCCGATATTGCTGGTTTTCGAACTTGTCCGAGCTTTCATTGATATTAACAATCTGATAAAGTTTGGTAAAGATCGGATGAACAATGAAGCCCCTATCGTCTTAACGAGGCAAAATATAGCATTTTTAACTAATCAAGGGCCATAACTCCGCCGTTACTGGTCCTATATGGCTGGTTTTCGAGCTTGTCCGAGCTTTCATTGATATTAACAATGTGGTAAAGTTTAGTAATGATAGGATGAAAAATAAAGGCCCTATCGTCTTAACGAGGCAAAATATAGCAATATAGCATTTTTAACTAAATCAAGGACCATAACTCCGCTGTTACTGGTCCGATCTGGCTGGTTTTCGAACTTGTCCGTGCTTTCATTGATATTAACAATGTGGTAAAGCTTGATAAAGATAGGATGAAAAATGAAGGCCCTATAGTCTTAACGAGGCAAAATACAGCAGTATAGCATTTTTAACTAAATCAAGGGCCATAACTCCGCTGTTACTTGTCCGTTCTGGCTGGTTTTCGAACTCATCCGAGCTTTCATTGATATTAACAACATGTTAAAGTATGGTAAAGGTCGGATGAAAAATGAAGGCCCTATTGTCTTAACGAGACAAAAGTTAACGCCGACGACGGACGACGGGCGACGGACGGACGACGGACAACTCGGCATCCCATAAGCTCTGCTGGCCTTCGGCCAGTAGAGCTAAAAATCAAGGGCCATAACTCCTCTGTTACTGGTCCGATATGTCTGGTTTTCGAACTTGACCGAGCTTTTATTGACATTAACAATCTGATAAAGTTTGGTAAAGATCGGATAAAAAATAGTCTTAACAAAGCAAAATATAGCATTTTGAACTAAATCAAGGGCCATAACTCCGCTGTTACTGGTCCGATAGGAATGGTTTTCGAATTTGTCCGAGCTTTCATTTATATAAACAATCTGATAAAGTTTGGTAAAGTTCGGATGAACAATGAAGCCCATATCGTCTTAACTAGGCAAAATATAGCATTTTTAACTAAATCAAGGGCAATAACTCCGCTGTTAATGGTCCGATCTAGCTGGTTTTCGAACTTGTCCGAGCTTTCAATAATATTAACAATCTTTGCAAGTTTGGTAAAGATCAAATAATAAATAAAGGTGCTACAGTGTTCACAAGGCTTAATATGGCATTTTTCAGCAAAACAAGGGCCATTACTCCTGTGAAATTATTTCAATCTTGCCGATTTTCGAACTTGTTTGAGCTTTCATTAATATAAAAACACTGGCAAAGTTAAGTAAAGATCTGATTAATATTGAAGGCCCTAGAGTGTTCACTAGGCAGAAAATAGCATTTTTCAGAAAAAACAAGGGCCATAACTCCGGTGTTACTGACCCAATTTAGCTGGTTTTCGAACTTGTTTGAGCTTTCATTTATATTAACAATCTGTGCAAGTTTGGTAAAGATCAAATAATAAATGAAGGTGCTAGAGTGTTCACAAGGCAGAAAATGGCATTTTTCAGAAAAACAAGGGCCGTAACTCTGGTGTTACTGACCCAATTCAGCTGATTTTCGAACTTGTCCAAGCTATAGTTGGTACAGTCGATTTCGGTTATTAGCATAGCCGATTTGTCAAGAAAATATATGCGATTAACCGGAGTATTCGAATAACCGAAACTGAACATTTTGTA